>RPOG01005473.1:15040-31922 GCA_008086565.1 Thalassoma bifasciatum | reverse complement strand
TACGCCCACCACTGCTGCTCCGTGTGACACCTTCCCACCCTGTTTCTCACTCACAACATGAGCTACCAGCCTCCATTATTTATTATTTCCTCTCAGCCAGTGCTTGAAACAAGTGCATGTTCAAAGCCGCAGCATTCAGATCATGTACCTCCTGATGGAACAAACCCACGTGGTCGTTTTCATGCTGTTTGAGAGCGGATACTCCACACACTGTTAACCAGATCATCCCTGCTGGTTAATCCTGTTTAACTAAAACCATGTCAGGTTAGAGGCTGATGGGAAACACTGTAGAGAAGCTGTCATCCATACAGTTATTATGATAAGTTTTACAACTTACAAGTGAGGAAAAACTCAACATGTTCCCAAGAATAGTCTTACTGTTTCTAGACATAATTACCTAAACGAAAAATGTTTCAGTAAAAAATTGGAACTTGTTTCTGGATTGATCACATCTTACTGTGAATAAACACATAGATATTTAATGTAACAGCAGAATGTATTTTCTTTTATTACTTATTAGTTTTATTTAACTACCACAATGCAACTTTTGTTAAACTACCTAATTTAATATCTGCATCTTTGCACTACTCACCACTGCACTATTATCAAATCTTTAGCCTGTAGATATCAGTCTTGTCTATTTACTATTCTTTTTGTGTTTATAGTTGGTTTTAATATTCTATAAATATATATTTTTGTTTTTTACCAAAACAAATTCCTTGTATGTTCAAGCAAACCTGGTGATAAAAGTTGATTCTGATTCTGATTTCTTACATGAAACAAGCTTTTATTACTACAAGGTTTTAAAGGTTTTTTTACTGTTACTATAACATTATATCTAAGTTTTAATACTTATATTTATATTTAAATTCTATTTGACTTTTTCTATGTTGAGATCAGATGGAGAGAGAAACAGTATTTTCATGTATGTTAAGAAAATTTGACAATAAAAACCTTTGAATTCTTGAAGCTGCTGAGTTATTTGTTGAAGATAAATCATCTTGTTTCAAGCAGTGGACTCAGCATGAAAACAAATCTTCATTTAAATCTGCAGCTCATAACAAGCTAAGAAAACATGGTTTAGAAAAACTGGCAGAGAAAGAGAAATCATTGAAAGACTTTTCTGCAAATATTTAGTCAGAAATTGATTTGTCTATGAATCACATGTCCCAGGGGGGAAATTTAAATGGACAAAAAAGTGTGGTTTCAGATATGAGCCCTGAGGTTCTCCTCTGAACAGATTTACGAAATATAACACTTTAAAAAGTGAAGCAGTGACTCCAATACAGAGTTTAGGATGTTATAATAAAACTAAACAAACTGCAGCATTAAGAAATGTATTAAAAACATCACTGAAAAGTTTTGGAGAGTCTAAAAAATGTTGATAGTCATGAGTCATTTACCAGATTATCCAAACAGCCGAACAGAGAAAATGTGAAAAAAAAACCAAGCACTAGAGTCACTGGACTTTCTATAACAGTGAGTTTCTGCTTCTAATCAACACATAAAATATTTGTTGTGTTGTGGACTGGACCCACCTGAGGGTGTTTCAGTGTTTATCTGTTAGTTAGCATGTTTTTAGTTGTATATATGAGTCAGTATATTTGGGAAAACCTGAGATACTAATGCAGCTGTAAGAGAAGAAAAGAAGAGTTAGAAACCCTGAAGGACTCTCAGGACCGAGCAGGGAGCAGAAAGATCCAAACTCACAGCTTTTACATCTCATGGAGTTTTGGACCCGTGTGCTCACCAGGGATCAGGTTCCTCAGGCATCAGACAGAAAACTCAGGTGAATCACACAGGTGAACCCCCCCCCCCTCCAGAGCGGACAGCAGCCGTCATGACTTTCACTCGCAATACGAAGCAAACGTTGGTGAAGAGACTGGAAGTGAGAGACATTTGGCCTTAGGTTGTCTCCAACGTCTGGATGATCTGCTGTTTTTTTTTTTTTTTTTTCTTTTACAGTGTATCTGAACTCCTCAGTGGTTAAGGTGCAGAGAGACAGCGGGTTTTTTTTTTCCTGAAGATAAGTTCTGAACCAAATGTTTAACACCAACTCCAGTGAAGTTGGTTGTTCAAACTGATACACTTTATTTTTTGCAAAAAGCTGAGATAGGTTCAACAAAAGTCTGTTAAAGTTGCTGAATGTTGAAAAAAACAGATGTTTGGATCATTCCACAGGTGAACAGGTTGATTTAAACAGGTGAGTGTGATGATTAGGTATAAAAGGAGCATCATCCCCAAAAGGCTCAGTCCTTCACAAGCACACTGCAAAAACAGAAATCTAAGCAAGTCATTCTGTCTTATTTGTAGTAAAAAATGTCTTATTGTTCTTAATTTGAGCCACATTCACCAGACCAGGTCATAAAAATGTCTTATTTCAAGTTTTTTAAAGACAGAAATGAGGTGTAAATTGCTTGTAACAAGTCAAAAAAAATCTGCCAATGGGATAAGACGAATTCACCCGGGAAGTTTCTTGAAATTAGAAAGATGTCTTAAAACAAGAATCTTTTATCTTATCCCATTGGCTGATTTTTTTTAACGTGTTACAAGCAATTGATGCCTCATTTTTGTCTTTAAAAAACTTGAAATGAGACATTTTTATGACCTTGTCTAGTAAATGTGGCTCAAATCAAGAATAGTAAGACAAATTTGACTAAAAATAAGACAGAATGACTTGCTTAGATTTCAGTTTTTGCAGTGCAAAGATGGAGCCAGGTTCACCACTTTGTCAACAACTGCGTGAGCAAATAGTCCAACAGTTTAAGAACAATGTTTCTCAAACTCTCCCATGCAAAGACAAAGTCAGATATCAACAACACACACAAGATGAACTGAGCCAAAGTGGAAAAGTCTGCTGTGGTCTGACGAGTCCACATTTCAAATGCTTTTTGGGAATCATGGACTGGTTGTCAAAAGCAGCATCTGTGATGGTATCGGGGTGTGTTGGTGCCCATGGCATCATGGGTAACTGTCCCAGTATCTGTGAAGGCAGCATTAATGCTGAAAGGTACAAACAGGTTTTGGAGCAACATCTGCTGCCATCCAAGACACTTTGTCTTTTTCAGGGACGTCCCTGATTATTTCAGCAAGACAATGAAACCAAGACACATTCTGCTCCTGTTACAACAGCGTGGCTCCGTAGTAGAAGAGTGCAGCTACTAGACAAACAACACTCAATAGGTGTTTGTGAGTGTTTAAGGAAAGGTAATGAAACATGAACCTGTCTTAGCTTTTTAGGAACATGATGAAGCATCAAAGTCAAAATGTGTGAATATTTGAAAAAAACAACAACTAAGTTTAGTAGTTTGAACATTAAATATCTCGTCTTTGAATATGGGTTAAACACGATTGATCCACAAAGTCCCAACTTCATTGGACTTGGGGTTGTACAAAATGTTTACCGTTTAAAATTTCCTGAAACTGTGTTTGACAGTTGAGTTTTCTGTCAGGACTCAGACACAAACATGTGATAAAGGTACAGGACAGCACGAGTTTGTTCACTCAAATCAACAGGGAAAGAAAAAGCTGCAGGCAGCTGCTCCAAGCGCTGAAGTTTAAGACTTATTTACGCAGTTAAATTCTGCAGAAGCTGGATATTTCTGCAGCAGTTCTCTGCTTAATCTCGCCTCCAAATGGTGCCAGAGGGGCAAACCTACAACAAATGTCAGCACAGACACGTCGCAGGTTGGCAAGCTGCTTTAGCAACTTCATTATGTTGGAGGGATAACATCTCATTCTGCATTCGAACCCGAGGTCAGAGCAGAAAACAAGCAGGGCCTGAAACAAAACAAAGCACACACACACACACACATACACACACACACACAATTCCATTACAGAAAGGTGTATAAATCAATTCTGCATAAAACAACAGGCCCATTACGTAACAGCACACTGTGCTGTGGCGATACGCGCTGAAATGGATAGTGACTGTCATAAACAAAAACCTCCAGAGGAAACATGACATCCATCACAGCCGGAGAACACAGCAGACTGAGATGCAAAACTCTCGACGTCTCCATATTCCCGTCGCAGGAAAAGACTACAAAAAGAAAAGATCCCCGAAGAGGAACTTGTAAAGACCGCTGCCGGGGCTGAGAGGAGAGGAAAACAGGGGAACCATTAGTGCTGTTGGAAAAGAGAATCAGGCCTGTTTGTGAAGAGGGACAGGACTCCCAGGAACTGTGACACAAACACTATTCGGGAAATCAGTGTCGCAGCGGGGCCCGGGCTCACGCCGAGCCAGGGAAAGCGGTTGTGACTGGAGAGCGACGATCGAATAAAAACACAATCACCAACACGGAGCGAGTAAATATCCCAGATAGCCGAGGTTCTAATGAGGACACATACACAGTGTTTGAACAAACGCCGCCGAGTGACGCCGCCTGCTCCTCGCTGTGATGTTTTCAAACGCAGTTGATGTTTCTCCACAGTGAGTGTGTTTGCTTAAGATGTTTGCAACTGGAAGTGTCACAATTTTCTCTCTTTGCAGCTTCAATCGGCAATAATTACTGCACCTAAACCAAAACTGGACCATCAGCTTCTACTTCTGCGTCTATTATCTCTGCACAAACACAGAAACATGTTCCACACATCATTGATATTTATAATAAAGCAAAGCTGCACTGAGATACTGACATTATTCTGATTATTCACCAACCTGTCAAGACGGAAAATGCTGTAGTGAAAATGCACAGAAAATCCACAGATTTGCTATAACACCCCTCTTTTTGTCGCAAGAAGCAGCGTGTGCAAAAATGACATCTTTGAGTCAACTAAACATTTAAACTGCTTCAAATCTTAAATAAGCTTTGACTAAGATTTCGGGGCATTATTTACATTTTTGCACATGTGAAATATATCAATAGTTGGTATTATTTCATCATGTGGTGAGGGATTATTATGGATGCTCATTTCTGCCAGTTAGAAGAAATAAAAATAAAAAACTTGGCTTTGTTGAGAATATTTTTTGACCCATATAAAGTCAGATTTTGAGATTAAGAGTCAAAATGTCAAGATATAAAGCTGACACTTGAAGTAAAAGTCAAATTCCGAGGGGAAAAAGTCAAAATTTTGAGATAAAGAGTTAAAATTTCAAAATTAAATACTGGAATGTAAGATGAAGTCAGAATTTAGAGATACTAAGTAAAAATTCTGAGATGAGAGTCAAAATTGTAAGATTAAATTTCAAGATTAGAATTGAAACTTGAGACGAAAATTAAATCCTGAGATAAAAAGTTAAAATATTAAGGTTAAAAGTTGTATTTTGGTTAAAAGCAAATCAAATTTTTTTGTAAGAAACTAAAAATTCTAAGAGAAAAAGTCAAAATCCCATGATGAGAGTCAGAATTGTAAGATAAATTAAAAATTTCAAGAGTAAAGTTGAAATTTGAGATTAAAAGTCAAAATATCAAAATTTAAAGTTGAAATTTGGGCTAAAAGAAATCTAAATTTTCAGCTAGACAGTCAAAATTCTGGGATTAAAAAGTCAAAATTGTCAAATGAAGTCAAAAATTTGACATTAAAAAAAAGTTGAAGATCCAAGATATGAAGACGAAATTGGAGAAAAAAGAATCAAACTTGTTGGGTCAAGTCAAAATGCTGAAAAAAGTTGACATTTTTAGATGAGGATAAGTTTTGACTGATTTATCTCATTTATTTGACTTTTCATCTCAAAATTCTGATTTGATATGGGCAAAACAAAAAAAAAAAAAAAAGAATCCCACCACAGCCATTTTGTCCATTTATATTTTTGACATGACATGAATTTTAAACTCCAAACAGAAAAAGAGTGTTTTGAATAATTAATGGGTGATAAAGCTAATTTGTTGTCTTCGAGGATCTTACCTATCCCCAGAATTATTCCCTTTACTAAAAATCATTGAAAATTTACAGTAAATACACAATAACCGGGTCGAATGTTTAAAGAGCCGACCTGCTGCCAGTGTTGTTGATCAGTCTGCATCGAACAAACGTCTCTGACTGATGTTTGTAAGAAGCTGCTGGAAAAACCAAAGAAAAAAAGCCACAAAGCTCAGGATCAGCTTCAGAGATAAGAACAGTAGATCCACTGAAACACATCGTCCTTTCTGTTCTTTCTGTTCTTTCTGATCTTTCTGTTCCCTTTTGTTTGAGAGAGCGGACACAGTGGGTCTGTGGTAATTGGGCCGGAGATTGGATCAGCATGAAGTTTCCCCGTCAAGAGCCGTCACTCTGGTCCTGGGGAACTGAAATATTCACAGGAGGAAGAGTTTTTTTTTTTTTTTTTACAGACCAGCTGTGGCTCATAGATCTGAGCGAGTTTTGAATGAATGTCTGTTTGGGGAAGTGGAAGAAATGCAGTGATCTTCAGCTCACAGCCTGTGGATTGTCCGGGCAGCTCTCAGGTGTAAATGATGAAGCCATCAGCCCACGCCGGCATTTTAACTCGTGGCCTAATTAGAGCTGT
Source organism: Thalassoma bifasciatum (assembly GCA_008086565.1). Classification (NCBI taxonomy): domain Eukaryota; kingdom Metazoa; phylum Chordata; class Actinopteri; order Labriformes; family Labridae; genus Thalassoma; species Thalassoma bifasciatum. The sequence goes on along the minus strand of RPOG01005473.1, from coordinate 25,471 downwards.
TTTCAGGTGTGTGTGTGTGTGTGTGTGTGTGTGTGGGTGAACAGTCTGTGATTGATTGACGTCTTCCCGCCTCCGCACTTCTTTTTTCTTCACCTCTTTTATTCAGAGAAGCTGCCTTGTTAGGCCTGGACAGTATACCAACATTTTAAAGAGAGGGTCTTATGCTTTCCCAATAATGCTGGATGGTCAGACTGAGCGTGTGCAGATTTTCAAACCTCAACTTATTCATACGTTGTAGTAAACGTGTCAGTAAACTGATTTAAGACTTAGTGAAATTAAGAGGCCATCACAAAACTGGAGCCGTGAACAATTAACTGTGAAAGAAAAGCTGCCGAGCGGGTCATTGGTTGTTTTGTTGGAGTTTCCTCATTCAGAACTTGAAAAGTTGGAAAAATTGAAGCAGCAATAAATTAAACTAAACTTGTTCTCTTATGTAACACAATAAAAAAAGTGTTGTTATTTATCTTATTTACATGGCAGGATCATTTTTGTCCCATGTTGACAACGTGCACAATTCTCCTCGGCTCGCTGCAGGTGCACGGCAGAGTTCTGCCCCGATGCACACAGACAAACACTTGTGCAACACAAAGCAGAGACAAGCAGAAAACGTAATATGTTTCACCTGCTTGACAGTTTCGACTGCACCTGCAATCCTCCTCAGAAGCAACACCCGACTTTTTAACGTGTCATTGAGGAAGATTGCAGATGCAGTTGAAACTGTCAAGCAGGTAAAACGTCTTACGCTTTCTACTTTGTCTGAACAAATGAAAAGAAAAAAAAAACTGTCTTGTAAGAAGACAAGATGAACATTTTCAATGAGAAACTAGCAGACAATAGGGAAAAATAATGTCACAACCACCACAAGAAACCACAAAATATACTTTATCTTGGCCTTTCAAAGTTTTAAACCCTGAAATTAAGACGTATACAGTGACGTAATTACGATAGACCGGGTCTTTATCTTGTTATTTAATTCAAGAGAACAAAAAAAAATGTTATTTTCTACTTTTTTCATGGTGGAATCAGTTCTGTCTCTTGGTCACGTCTTCACAACTCACCTCTGCTCTCTTTATAACGCACAGTAGAGTTCCGCCCCGATGCACATAGACAGAAATCAATCTCTGCTTTTTTAAGATTGCTCTAGAAACTCTTTTCAAAGCTATTAACAGTGTAAACAGTGTCGCCACACACCCGAAGGCTGTAAACCTGACGTTTTATGGTGACGCAACGGTGTAGGAAAACCAAACCAGTTCTTACCAACAAAGCACTAGAACTGAACAGGAACTGGCGGAAGTAAGTACCAGAGACACCTGAAAATTACCCATTTTGGTAGAATTTGTGTTTATTTAGGTAAATTCAGGGTTAATTCTTGGTTTTGGAGCCAGGATAAGTGATCATTCTGTAGAAAAACCGGCTTGCACATTGATAGTTTGAGTCAAAGCTGCATATATGGTTTGATTTTTAAGCAAACTTTCAATGTAGAGATAAATAATATTTAGACCACACAACGAAATATGCAACCAAAACATTGAAAACCTAAAATCTTTTTCTAACACTGGAGTTTCTGTAGAGAATCTGAGTTTTCTGGGTTTTTAAAGCCTCAGTTTGTCTGGAGTTGGACAGTTTGAAGATAACCCAACCAAACAGAGAGTTGCATCAGATTTTCCTCTGCGGCTCAGATCAAAGAGACACCAGCAGATGTGTTCAAAGTTTTTACAGCCTCCCGAGGATTCGAAAGGAACTGTTTTGCAGTTTTCTCATATGCTGCGTAACCCTCGCAGGACTTTTTAAGTGCATTCATAAATCTGAGCATGTGGTCTCATGTGATGGCGGCAGCATCACATTAAACTGATTAATCAGGGGAATGTTTTTAAGCTTAATTGCCCATCCCTGAACGTCTGTACAGTGGGGTTGAAAAATCATTACATTTATGAGATTACGCCTTGCTAATTTAATCGACGGGGCCTCGGCTTTAACGCGGAAATAAGCTTAGCTCAGCAGACTGACAGAAAAAGGCAGATTAAGGATGCTGTGGAGGAAAAAAGAGAGAGCAGAAAATGATTTATAGATGTGGTCTCAACAAGGCCAGGCTGGAGGTAAAGTTGTTTACTACGCGCCATCCTCTCCAGATCTAATTCTGCTGTCACTCATCTGGAGTTCATTCATGATGGTGAAGTATTGGAGATGCTCTGGGAGACATTTGCATTTTAACCAGTAATTTAATCTTGCATTGAATCCTAAAATCTGAGGAGAGGATTGTCTTTGATGGAGTGGAAGCGGCCTCTCGCTCTGACACTCGGCAGCTTCCCGCACACTCCTGCACGCTCTCGAGACAGGCTTCATTTTTCATAATTCCGCCGTTTGATTACAACTGCGTCATGATTGATGAAGCTCGGCGCTTGACTTGAACGCATCACGCAGGTTCTTGAGGTGGGCTGGCAGGTTGACACGAGGAAGTGGGGAAAACTCGAGCAGCTCACTCCCCTTCGATAATGGCAGGGCTTTGAAACGGTTAGAAAACAAAAAAACAGAAACTTTTCGAGCTTTAATTTTCCAGAGCAGAATCGAAACATTTAAAGCATCGAAAATACCGGATTTCTTTTGGTTCATGTGGGCCAAACGCTTCTACTTCCTGTGTCGCTTATTTACGCGCTGGCCACAGAGAATTCAACCACTACACAACCCTTCAGGTTGGCTTAATGTGAGAAATTAATGTTACGCAAATGAACGTTAATAGGCTAAATAAAAGGAGAAACTAGGAATTTAAAAAAATAAAAAAATCTGCACATCACTTCATGACTTCACTGGTTACTTTTCATTGTTCTTTTCTTTTTGGGTTTGTGTCCCATCATTCTTTGTAAATAGTGCAAGTTTTGATATTTTTTTCTAAGTCTTTATTATGATAGTAATAATGATAATAGTAGTGGTAATAAGCTAATTTTTTAGCTTATTTTTTTTAATCTCATTTGTTTTTGTTTTTTTTTATTTCATTCTACTTCATTCTTTTTTATTATTTCATTTCAATGTTGCACCTTTTTGCACTTGGAATGTTTACGAGCTGCTGTGACATGGAAATTTCCCCCATGGGGGATCAATAAAGACGATTCTATTCTATTCTGAATAACTACGGAGCCTAAAGGGCACCAAATAATATAAAAAAAACACACTCGCACAGTGTTTGCATTTAAGGGATTTCTCTTCATATTTAGTGAAATTATTGTCTGAGCAGCAACGACTCAATCATCACAAACACTAAATTATTCACAACATGTTTTTCTCAATTTTCAAGATTAATCTCATAAATTTACAAGCATGAAGTCAAAAATTTACAAGGAAAAAGTCCTGAGAATAGTCATAGATTGACAAGAATAAAGTTGGATGGCTACTTTTATAATACAACCTTTCAAAATAACTTTTTCATGACTTTATTAAATGCAGTATAAGTCTTGTATAGATTTATCAGGTTGGTTGAAAGCAATAATTTTAGGGTCAATTAAGTTGGACTTGACATTTTTGCTTTCACTGGACTTGATGCATTAAGATTGAACCGGTTAAAATAGTAAAAGTAAATAAAGTCAGGGGTTTTTGTTTTGTTTAATTAGGTACAGTGTGCTCTTAAAACATCAGACTCAACAACTGAATGTGGATTGACATTTTCTTGAGTATCTAACTGGAAAAAAATTTAAAGATTTCCAAGTTTTCAGGTCAAAATCTGGGCAAGTTCGCTCAAAATGTAAACAAGAGGCAGAGGCAATTTCAGTCAATACAGATAATTTAGTCCTTTGTTAAAGCTGCTGATTAATGTTGATATATGCAGACAAGAAAGTTAAACAAAAGGATAAAGTAGTTTGTTTTGTAGGAATGGATTTGTATTATTTTCTGGTCTGTCAACAAATCAGGAGATATGCCCTCATTAAAAGTAACATTTTAGAGTTTGTTGTGAAAAAAAACAGCCCATTAGAAAGTGTTAATGTTACAGCAAATCACTTAAAGTCTTGTGGTTGATGTGGAACCATATAGGGACAAAATCCTTTGGTTTTCACTGGTTCAAGAATGTAAATTATGAAGTAGAACCCCAAACTAAGAACGTTAAGATAATGTTTCTGTTCCAAATTAACCAATTATTTTTAAAAAGTTCCGGTTTAAAGCTCTGGATAACGCACAGCTGGAGAGAATGTGAACGCGCCGTCCACAAAAAGGTGCAGCAAATTGTTCTTGACCCGACGCTGAGAAAGTCTGACCCTTTTCGGCAGCGCTCCCTCAGCACACGGCTGCAACATGACCTTGTTTTATTGGACATTTAACTCCAGAGGTTTTTCACTCGTTGGTGTGGGTGGATTATTGGTGACTTTACTTACAGCATCGTCTAACGGTCACTAAAGCAGCATTTACACAAAGAACGTTACGTCACAGGAAGTTTTGTTCTGGTGGAATGAGGAGCTTTGCTTTTTCGACAACTTTCTCCTGCAGTGAAGGAAATGTTTGACAGGCTCAGAGGAGGCAGAAAAAGAAGAGGTGGGAATAAATTACTTGATATCTGCAGAGACAAAAGGTGAGCTGTCGTCTCTTTAAAATATGTGCAGACACAAACATTAGGCGCCTATCAAATTTATGGCTGCAAATATTTTTCAGTGTTTTGGCAGCTTAGCTTCAGATCTGACAAACAAAATATATGCCCTCACTCTTCTCTTGGTTTACAAAGTCGGTGTTTAAGCAGAGCGTTTTTTTACTCTCTGAAGATGTCGGATGCTGACTCGGCTTTTGATGCTTCAATAATAAAACGAGAAGTTAAAAAAAAAAAAAAACGACCCAGCCTTCTGAATCACTTTTCATGTTTATGAATTATCTCTTAAGAACACTAGAAGGGAGAATTCTGGCCGAAGAGTCATTATTCAAAAGTTATGACTAAAAAAATGGGTTTTGATTGGAGGCTCTGACACAGGCTTGTCCTACTTTTCAGGTTTGTACCGTGTTTGCAGTTTGCACAGCATCAGGGAGGCTCTTCACTTTGTAGAGTTTCACTTCAGAGGAGTTTTATAACAGAGAGAATATGAAACTGATGCCTCTTTATAACCAGAACAATCCAAACCATCAGCATAGATTTATTATTTTCACACCACAAAGTGATGCACTTCAAACAGACTTTACATTGTTCATAAAGGGTATTAAAGTGACTGTTTGATCAAAACAGGTTGATATTTATCAGAGAAATAAAAAAGATTTTCTACTTCCAAACACAAAGAACAAAATAAGTGCATCTGTCTGCCTGAAATATTATAACTGGTTGATAATGTAACACATCCTGAGCCCAAAATAAAATAACTTTTTGCACAAAATGGAACAATTTGTGTTTACATATTCTTACATTTCAGGTTTTATTACATACTTTTCATTACATATTGGATGTTTGTTAAGTTTAAGTCAAGTCGTGTTACCTTCTTAGTGGAGATTTTTAAACATGAATATCTGAACATTTTTTAATTTCCTTACCAAGTTTAAAACTGAGTTCCAGTTTTCAAAACATTCTTGAGTAAATTTGTATCTCTCTTTCTTTATTTATGTCATGCATCTTTATATAATCACACTAATGAAAAATAAAAAGATTTCTAGCTTCAAGCTTGAAACTACTTTGTTATTCATCCCTTCATCCAATATCCACATTTATAAAACAACATGCTTTCTTTTTTTTACATCTCTAATATTATTTTCATGTGATTCTATGCTTTTGTAGCTTTGCTCAGGGCTTGTACGTACTTTTCATTACATATTGGATGGTTGTTAAGTTGAAGTCGAGTCGTGTAACTTTCTTAGAGGAACTTTTTTATTCATGAATATCTGAACATTTTTAATTTCCTTACCAAGTTTATATCTGAGTTTCAGTATTCAAAACATTATTCAGTGTATTGTATCTTTCTCTCTTTGCTATTTATGTTGTGTATCTTTATCAGACCATTTACGAAATGATTTGGCGGCCCACTTGTAATACCTTCACGGCCCACTAGGGGTCCACAGGTTGGAAATCACTGGTCTGGTGTAAAGCTCTTCCAGTTTTATGCACTAAAGGTGAGAATTATTCAACACTCTAATCACTTATGCTGTTGCACTACATGCTGCTAAATAAAAATAAAAATGAAAACCTCTCTTTAAAAGAAAAAAAATTAAGAAAAATCTCCACATAATAACATCAAAGCCACATATCATAAAACTAAGAACAAGACAAGAACTAATGCTAAGCTACAAAATTCAATTTCAGTGTCTTTTTTATTTCATGGGATACACATTTTCAACTTTGTTTCACTGCTTTTGGCAAAGTTGGCCAGGATTGCCTCATTTTGCTCATTCAGGGTCAGCATTTTAAAGCATTTGCTGCCAGGAAATGCAATTTTTCTAGTTGATTCTGGCACTCAAATGAAACACATTTTGATATGTTTGTTTAATTCAGTGTTAAATGTATTCAAGTTGTCTGAAATCCTACTCACAAATAGTTGTTTTGCAAATGAATAGCTAACACTCTGCAGACTATTATCGTAACAAACTCACTTTTCTTATATTTGCACATCAAGTTATAAGCAACCAGTGAGAATTGTTAAACCAATTGACCCTGTTTCTGTAAATCCATATGTAAAGCAGCTGTGAATTTTCCAGTCTGATGCCAAAGTAGAGAAAAAAGTCAAACATTTCTGTAAATGTCAAACAGCTCCTTCTATCATGAAATAATTGAGCTGTTTCTCATGTTTCACCAAAAGCTCTTTGAATTACATTTCACGTTCACCAAACACCGTCTCCTCCTCCTCCTCTTCTCCCAGGTCTCCCTGCTCTGCTCGCTCTGCTGTAGTAATTGTATTTTTCCCTCCTTTATCAGCTTGTTTCTCTTTTCCATCCACTTCCTCCCTCTTCTGGATGATAATAACGGCGCCGGGGTCATAGCAGCATTATTTTTACAGCGTGTCAGGGCACTCTGACCGCGACCCCGTACCGCTGGTTGCTTTTCACTGCTGCAACTTTAATGCTTTTACTCACTTTATTTTGTATTATTCATCGTAACCTTTTCTGCTAAACGGCCACTCATAAAGTATGAATGTAACACAACTGATTCCTTTAAAATGATGCAGAATAATTTAGCGAAGATAGAAGCTGCACACTCAGATGTAAAGAGCTCTCCCTCAGCAGCGGCTCAACCTTTCCTCTGCAGGCAGATGGTCACTATAGAGTCTTCAGCTATGCAGCGAATATAAGTGTCAACAGTGTTCAGTCACCCTGCCAGCGCTTATCAACTTACCCTTTTCCCATTTCCGCCTTATCAAAAATAATTATCTTTATTCTCGGGGCCCATCGTGGCGCCTTTTTTTATTCTCCACCGTAACCTGTTATCGCATGTTGACTGGCACACGGGATTTATGTTATTTATTGCCCTCCTAACATGCGACCCAATATGGTTTATTTCTCAATCTCTCCACACACACACACACACACACACACACACACACCCCTGGGTTATCGGTGGCCCTGCCTGCTATGAAGATACAGCAGGAGGTCTGCCGGGCTGCGGTTCAAAGGAAAAGACGTCGAGGGAGTCATCTCTTAAAGCGGCGTCTCCTGGGTGACAGGCCACACAGCGACCTTTTAATTCAATGAAACAGAAAAAGAGATTCATCAGTTTAAGTCACTGAACGACTACAGCCAGGGTGTGAAATACCCGGGGTCCACCGTGACGAGTGCTCCAGTATCAGGCTGAAGACTCACACAGCAGTGAACAAGACCACATGTATTATATATATATACACACTTCAATACTCACACACCAATTCCAGTCAAGTATCATTATTTATAAACTGCACAGATACTGGATCACAGAATAGTATAACAGAAAGTGAAAGAATGATGCTATAGATGTTCCATAGAGATCCACCATGATCATCAACATTCATCCAGCAGTTAGTGATGTTCAATGACCCTGATTATGTTTCCGATCGAATACTGAATAAAACTCATGCTAATATCAACGATACTGATGCCGTACCAATACTACTCCTCACCATTTTTCCACAAATATCATCGAACGCATATTTTCTGTTTGTGGAGCTTAAACTTACGCATTTATGTTGCTCTTACGCGTTTATACTGTTCTTATGCATTTGTGCTGCTCTCACACATTTATGGTGCACTTATGCATTTTTGCTGTGCATTTGCTTTAATATATTTTGCACTTGCACATTTACTCTGCGCTCTGACACAATTAGGCTGCACTTATGCATTTATGCTGCTCTTACGCATTAATTATTCTGCACTTTTTCATTAATTCTACACTTCTGCATATATGCTGCACTTTTGCATTCCTTCATTCAGCACATATGCATTCACTCATTTAGTGCCTACACATTCTGCACATTCTTCTGGAAGAAAAAGTAGTTCCAAACATCACATAGATAAAGTTTCAAAAACTGTTGTGTACTTGCATAAAACTTAAAACAGACTGGATGTGTCAGTGCAGGTTAGCACAAAGCTGTAAAGCTGTAACATAAACTGGACTGAAGTCGACCAAATAAATCCAGATTTTATGTCATCAGGGTTATAAATTCTTCACTGATTTATTCTGTTTCCTGCCGGTTTTAGTGTTTGCTGGTCTCACAATTCTCCACTTCAGTTTTTGAGGTAAAATGTAAAATTTTCTTTGAGTTTAAGGACTGCTCCATAGAAGTTCTAAGTGGTGTCATTTTGGCTGAACCTTAGAGCTGGTTCTGTAGTGAAACATCTTCAGTTTTAATGTATAAAGAGAAAATCTGTGTCTCCTTCAGCTGTTTCTCCTCAGATTCTTTACGACAGGTTTTCATCAGCCTCCTGTTTTGTTTACATTTGCTTCTCTCTGAGATAACATGAGATCATATGAGATCATGTGACGTGATAATCTCCACAGGTAATCTTAATAAGATCCTGTCGTGAAGGATGTACATTTACTTTCATATCCCGTGACGTGTGTTTGAGATAAGAGAATCAGAGAAGTTTGTCCTCACCTGCTCGATACAACCTGATCTTTACATCAGGTGGAGTTTTACCTCTTGTATTCTGTGTCAGGAATACTAAAATAAATGTTACAGATGATATTTTTAGAACGTAAACACAGCCCTGACACAGCCGAATGTTTGATTCCAGACTGAAACAACAAAGAGTGTCAGACTCTCTCCCCTTGCAGCTCCTCACCCTGCAGATATCACACAGTTTGACACGTCCCCTCCTTCTTCACGCCCGACAACAATCTGTCCAGGAAGCGTACTCTTACTATTGTCAAATAGGAACTGCAGTTTATAGCTGGATAATGCCGCCATCACTCATCCTGTCACTGACCATCACGTGTTTCACATTAGCTCCGGCGTTGACACTGATTTATTCCAACACAGCTGCAGCTGCAGAGGCAAAGAAAAAAAAACCTCCACTCAGCATGTGTCGAGCCAAACTGTCCTTTGCCAATATTGTATTTTTGTTTGAGTCCGTTCTCAAGATCTCTCAAACTTCACAGCGCTCTGCTTCAGGTTCTCCTCTTTGTGCACTTGGAGGGCGGCCCCCTAATAGTTCAAACATTAGTCGATGAAAACAGCTTCAGGCACTTCAGATTTCTTATTCAGCAGAAAAAAAACAAGCATCCACAACAGAAGATGGTGTTTTTTTATGTGTTAGCGCCATCAGTAGAGATATATACCAAATGTATGAAAATATATTTATATGTTCCTGTTATTTTTTCTGTGTGAAATTATTGGCAAGTATCTCTCAAGTGTCTGTAGTGACTCATACATTTTCATTTTGTGTGTTTCATTTCTTTTATTTGTGAATAAGATAAATAATTTGATGTTAAAATAACATTTCACATTATTACATTGGTTGTTCCACCTGACATGGAAATTGTTCCAGTCACCAATGAAGTGAAAAAACCTTTTTTATCAGTATTTCAGAGAAATCTACAAACTTTTCCACTTGGTCACAAATGTCATTTGGGCTCCTCTGGCTGATGCAGTTTCCTGTTTCCTGTTTTATTCTCTTCACTTTAAAATAAAAGTCTAATGTTACGGTTGCACCACCCTGACATTTGACAAGGTGAAAATTACGGGACAAAAGTTTTTTACATTTCTCAACAGCTTTAAAATTCTTTTTATTTGCAAAGAATGTTTTATTCAAAAAGGTTCAAGCATAAAATAATGCCACTGTGTTTTTAATTTCCATTTACAATAACTGACATTCAATTTTTAGAGTTTAATTACTGTGGATACTTGTCAGGACGGTTGCACCACCTGACATTTTGGGGGTTTGAGGAACCAAAACACAAAAAAACATGTTATATTTTAATAGTTTAAAGATGTGTTCAAATAACACAGGTTTCATAGAATAAAGAAATACATGTGATGAAATACTCAATTCATGATGGAAGGAAATATTGCACTC
>RPOG01005473.1:0-14338 GCA_008086565.1 Thalassoma bifasciatum | reverse complement strand
CACTTCTCACCCTTACATTCTTCTGGTCTGCTGGTTTCGCTCGGTTTCGACCCTCACAGATATTCTTCCTGGCAGAAAGGGAACAGCCTTGTATCCTCACATCAAGAGTATATAGCCCAGTTCTTTGCTGTACCCATCTGCTGTAGAATAGCCATAAATAATGTGTGACAAAAGGCTGCGCGGGACACTCGCAGGCCTGCTCGTTTGACCTTTCCACAAAGAGAAACTCGACAAAAACAAACAACTCCCCTTGACACAAGGACGCAATCTAATTTGGTGCAGAGAGCCTGAAACAAGGCTTTCCATTTCAGAGTGGTTGAGGGGAACTGATTCCAGCTCAGCACACCCACATCAGGACTGACGCTCGGAGCCGGAGGAGAAATCAATGGCAGAGGGTTTAACAGGCTAACCATAATTGGGCTTATAGTCTGGACCCACTGCGGTCTTTTGGAAGTTTTGTAAATACCAGCGGAGAATAACAATCCAGGCGAAAATAGCTTGTGTCTGCCTAGATGTGGCTCATTGATTTTTCTCTTTTCTTATTTATTTATCCTGTGTTTTGTGCATGCTTCAGAGAATGCAGCCAGATGAAAGAGAGAGAGAAAGAGAGAGAGAGAGAGAGGAGCTCTGTCAGGTGTAAATATCATTCTGTGCACAGAGCCCAATGTTCACAGATTAACCAAAGCCAGAACATAATCATCTTCTTAACAGTTTTACACATTTAGCACAAGATGGTATCTCTGGGAGTCTGATGGTGTTTGCTGCAGCTGTTGGAGAACACAAAGGCTTCAAAGACCCTCAGGTATGAAACACAGGTAGCTCTTAGCATAAGAATCAGTGCACGCAGAGATGAAACTAAGAAGGAAGGCTGTTTAAGAGTCTGAACATCAAAGAAAAGACTTAAAATGATGTATGAGAGGAATCTGTCACTTCATAGACTTTTCATTTCCTCTCACTTCATATTTCAGGGTCAGCGATTACAGAAATGTTTCCTCTTTAAGAGTGAATACTCTAAATGTGTGCAGATTTTCTGGCCAATCAGAGCGAAGAGGGTTTGTAAAGCAGGTGCCTAAACCTCTTCAGACCTGGCGTCCACATCTGGACATTATGTTTCTGCCTCACAGACCCATGGAACTTCATTTTCTGAAATTTTAATCAAATTTAGAGACACTTTCCTGGTGATATCACAACTTTATGAACAATAACACTAGTAACTAAAAACTAGTAGCTAACTAACCAACTGACCAACACCCAGCACAAGTTGTTTTGCACTGTTCCTCTACATAAGTGGTTCTCAACCTTGGGGTCATGACTCCGTTTGGGGTCACCTAGAATCCAACAGGGTCCCCTGAAATGTCTAATAATTGCTTGAAAAAAATACTGATACAAATATTTTCTTCAGTCATGATTATTCTTTTTGAAATAATATATTTTAGCACTAGCATTATATTATTAAGTCTTCCAGTATTTTATAATTAAGCATTTTAGCACAGCATTATTAATTATTTTACTATTTCTAGTATTTTAGTATCCAAACAATTTGTTTTCTATTTTTATTTTCTAGATTCAGTACTTAAGCATTTTAGGCAGCAATTTACATTTCAATACTGAACTTTTGGCTGTTTGTTTTTTATCTTTGTCAACAGTTGTTTGCATTGTTTACTACTCTGTGTGCCTTTGATTGTCCCATGTGGGTATATACAAGTTTTTGATTTCAAAGGTTCACAGAATCAAGTCTTTATCCTGATCAGGAAAAACTGTCACTTTGTGCACAAAATCTGGCCGCTCTATATTTGCATCGCAGTATACAAAACATTCAAAAAATTACTAATTCAAATGAATAAATAAATAAAATTGTCTTTGGGGTCTCCAAAAATTAGTGATGTCAAAATGGGTTTCCAGCCAAAAAATGGTTGGGAATAACTGCTCTACATTATCAGTAAATTGCTGATTTCCTAGATATTTTTTTGTTTCTGAAATGGTTAATCCGTCAGTATGCGCAAGCTGTTCAATCAAAATATCTTAAACGCTAATAAAAATTAATTGCTGTTATCCATAAGTATTCAAATTTATTGTTTTACAACAAAGGTGGGGAAAAAAAAACTTAAAGCACGTGTATTTTCGGATTGAAAAAATAGTTTTTTTCTTTTGTTTTGTTTTTTCCCTTCATTTATGAATAGAAACCATAGTTTTAGTGGTTGTGTTTTACTTTGATTAATTGCAACAAACTGCTTTTCAATGTAAAAAGTATCTGTGTTGATATTGGCGATACTGGACCTGTATTTACTTGGTTTGTGATCGATACCAAATTTTGCAGGATCACACACCGCTACAATTTTCCTTGTGGGTTTTTTGTGCCTCTGTCTGTGGGCTGCAGCTGCAGACCAGTAACCACCAAGATTATAAGGCACAAACTTGAGAAAAGGAACAAACAGGATGAAAAATACCAACATAAGGAGTTTCCTTGAAGCTTTGCAAATACAACAAGAAAAACTAAACCACAAAGTATCAGAGAAAACCAGAGAAACTCCTCCACTAAAACCCAACGGCGGCTTAAAAGGCTGTGGAGGAAAACACAAAGACGGAGGTAAAGACTGACACCAAACAGAGGAGAGAGTGTGTAGAGCTCAGAAGAGATGGTGAGATAATGAGTCAGCACTGAAGTTAGAGATATAAGCTTCACACACCTGCTCCAAATTAGAGCCAATCAGACACAAACACACCTGTCACTATGAGGTTATTCCTTCAAACACACACACTAACTGAACAATCTGAGCAACTCTTAAAAGTTAATGTCCTCCATGATCTTAAAAAGGTCTGAAATCATCTGGGAGTTGTCTAATTTTGAGCTCTAAAGTTTCCTTTTTAAACCTAAACAGGTGCAAAAAAATCTGAAGAAAATAAATACTCGTGCACATGCAGTTAAAACTATACAACAAATCTAAAACTATACTCTTGTTCATTATCATGCATCACTTTTTTGTTGTTATACTTAATTTTGGTGCAGAAATGTTGGTGGGGCCATGCAGGAAAAATGTTATATGCAATCCAAAAATACAAGATATTACAACCTCACAACAAAATAGATAAATAGATGCAAGTAAGAGAGTGGAACACAGCTGAATAATGTCATCACACAATGCAAATCTGAAGATACATCATCATATCAACAGTACCAACAAATAATAGTGTTGCAGATCAGTCAATATCTAATACTCAAGATCGAAAAACAACTTGACAACAATAAAAACACATAATAGTGTGAACGGCGCACACCCAATACAGAGCAATAAATACTCATATATACATAACATGCACAGCAAAACAGCCACTTCAGCACCACAGACAGGTGAGCGCACGTGAGGGTGTGTCCCCCAAACACACCCACACACTCACCGCCAGTTACGTATCAAACTACTTTATAAATTCCGCTTGGAATAAAAAAAAAAAAATTAGACTCACCGGTCTTGATGAGAGATGACGTCACAGTCCCTTTTCTGTGCTCCAGGTGAACCAGGTGTTCCTCTTTAACACTCCTGAGTCCTGATTGACTGATCTTGTTTTATCTTTTCCCTCTTGAGTTTTTATTAAATCCTCAGGTTGATGTGAATCCAAAATGTTTTTTCTCCAACTTCTGCTCAAGTAGTAAAGCGCTGAATCGCAAACAAGCGAGAAAAGTCAACTTGATTTATTGTCATGAATGAAAGTGAATTCGTTGTTGCATTACTTCATTAGGGGTAGAAGCACCTGCGCAGACCCCGCCCCCCTTTTCTAACCAGCCAATGAGAAGCGCTCTGGGGCCATGATCTTCCTGTTTGGGTCACTAAGCCCCGCCCTCGTTGCTTAGCAACAGTTGAACACAGTTCAAGAGTGGAAATGGAGCCAGAAAGTTTGAAAACATTATTTTTTATTATTTTTTTTGTATATACGTGTGATGATCTTATTCAAACTAAAATATAGAGGAGAGATAAACAGGCATTCAGGTTTTTCTGTAGTGAAATACAATCTGAGGGTAATTCTGTATTAATAGTTGAATTTTTAGCAGGGTTTCTTAACTTTTTTTTCAACTTTTTTTGTTACTATTACTTGTAACAGGGGTCTGAATGATTCTTGTTACTAACAATGACATTAATAATATCGTCCTGTAAATTTTTGTTGACTTTTGGAGTCCTGTTTTTTCTAGCACATGCTGAGACATTTCTGTTTCCTGTTTCCCAGAGGTTTTTTTGTTCTAATAAAGAACTTTTTGAACCCATTAATTTGTGATTTGGGTCCTATAAGAGATTGTTGTCACAAAATTGGCATTTAAACTAGGATGAAACCTAGAAATACTCAAAATGTAGCAAAGAATGGTCCAAAAGCAGGGAAAAAATGAGTGAAAAGGGACTAAAATGGCCATGAAGCAGCATGAATTAGCAAGAAAAAGTAACAAATCAGTGAAAAATGGTTTTAAAAAATGGCCAAAGTCAACAAAATGACAAGTAAGTTGGGATTAAACTTGAAAAATAGTCAGTTTGTTGCAAAAAAAATGGTCTAAAAGTGGCAAAAAAGAGAGGGATTAATGACAAAAATGGGCAAAACCAAATAATATTTGCAAAGAAATTTGGGTTGAACCTGGAAAATACTGAGAAAGTATCAAGAAAAGTTTCAAAAGTGTGAAAAAAGAAGATAGAAGTTGTTAAAATGTGTAAAAATCAGTCCCAGTTGTAGTGGTAGTGGGTTGTTGTTGTTGTGCTGTAATAAATGTAACTGTTCATGTTCTACAATGAATTTGTTAAAAAACAGAGAAGATGGAAACTAGAAAAAATTTTACTTGCAATATAAGAAAAAATTGATCATTTTGCAAATCAAAAAGCTTTTTTCTTATTATCATGCATCTCTTTTTTTGTTCCGTTATATTTATTTTCTTGTGTCATTGTTTATTTTCTGCACATATAAAGTTTTCTTTCATGCTGATCTCAATGAAAAAAAAGGAGCACAGATTTTCTATGCACAGGAAAAAATAGAAACATATTGATTCTCTCCACATTTTATCGAGCACTCGTTACATTTTATTCTCTCATATACTTTGTGTAATATTTCCAGCAGATGGTGCAGTGAAAGGGTTTGAGTATCTGGCACATAGACAACGATACAACACTTCACCGTCCATCAGTAATTACTGTCACCACAATTTCCTGCTTGCTTAATTAAATATTTATGAGTGCATGCTTCCTATTTTTGTCTGGAATAACTATAACAAACATGAATTTATAATTAATTGCCTCACAGCGGCTCAGGAGACAGCTCGAGTGATCACACTGTAATTTGTTGTTGCAATTACAAACCATTGTTCACCTAATATGATGTATATGGAAAATAAACTTTGGCCGTCTCCCATAAGAGCTGCTGATTGGAAAAACACACACATAAACACACACACACATCATCATTGACCAGCAGTTCATCAATGACGTTATATCAGTCTGTGTGTTGTGTTTACTCACATCCTGCAAACAACGAGCCTGATGAATGAATCATCAATAATCATTTTGTGCAGTAATTACTCAGGCGTCAGCGTGCAGGATTCTTCTTTAACTACATTAACAGGAAAGTAGGAAGGAAAATTACTCTGTTTGTATTTAATGAATGTTGCTTTGTGTTAATTCAGCAGCGAGTTAACTGATGTTTTTCTCCTCCTATATTACAGACTGTATAATAAACTGACATACTCTCTATATCATCACTGACTTGTTTGTCTTTGAGTTAGGTTGCAGTAAAGAGGCGGGACTTTAGCTTCTGAGGCAAGTCAGGTATGCCCTTATATGGGCAAAGGAAAGTGGCTTCGACTAATAGAAAATAACAGGAGAGTCATTTTTTCGTCCTCTGTGAATAAAACTTTTCTCTTTGTTGGCTCTGTCTGAAACATGCTTAGGTACAACTTTCCACAAAATCTCGACATCACATATCACAAGACAGAGATTATGTCAACGCAGACGGTTGTTTATGCAAATTAGAATCCAAATAGGGTGAGCAGGACTTAGACCTAAAGTGAATTTAAAGAAATCAACAGCTTAGAAATCATCTAACCAGCTGTGACTCTACTGTGGGTGCCTGGATTGCAGGACAGGATGTGGCTTCACTTTTCTTGTTTTACATTATTCACCATCTTTCAAAACGAGACGAAACGGGTGCTAATGTTTTTGCCACAGTGTCAACAGGCAAAGGTGAGATAATGTGTTTTCTCTGGTGTTGCTTTTGTTTTCACTTTCGCAATTGGGTTTCGACCAATCAGAGTCGAGCATTTGACAGACCCCAGTGGTTTAAATCGAGATAACTAATTTGGTCTTGTTTGGTCTTTATAACAGTGCTTCTCAACCTTTTTGAGTCACGACCCCTAATTTAATGTGCACAGATATCTGGGACCCCAATTTATATTTATTTATTTGTTTTTATTTTTTATTATAGAAACCAAAAATCAACTCGTACTAATTAAAACCCAAACAAAACAGTGAGGAGAAAAACAGCCCACATTTCTTTTTTACTGTTAAAGTTGTCCAGAATAAAAAAGAATGAATCAGCATTTTTGTTTTTCCATTTTTTAAAGTTAAAAAGTTAAATACAGACAGAAAGCTCCATATTCAACGTTGAGCATAAATGAGCCTTTACGCCGTTAATACGACCCGCCCGCTCCTCCATCACGCCGTTCGGACGTCCTCCCTCCTCTCAGGTCGACATATGCTCACCTGTTCACTCTGCTGCAGCTGTGTTATTCCTGCCAACCCTGCTGCTGAATTACTGCCCTTCATGCATTTCCCCGCTCACTCCCCTCCACCACTGCCGCCGCCGCCGCCACAGCACCTACCTGCAGACTCTGTCCTCTAAGGGCCTTGTGGGTAATTTGCATTGATCACTCCCTGTGCACTCATTTGCAGCCCAGTGTGCTTCACAAGGAGTGATGAGTCTCTGGGCCTTGATGCTAAAATAAACCTCCCATCGGTCAGCTGTTTGCAGCCCCTTCTGCTCTTACAGGTAAGTGTTGTGATGATTACATAAACTATTTATGTTATCATTAAAGTCTCTGAGGGGCCTTAATGCATATGCTGAAGCAAACAGCACGTCCTCCTCCTGGGATCAGGCTGTAACACTGATTAATTATCCTTTTCCACCATTGTGTCAAAAACAGCAGCTTGGACAGACGCCCTGCTCCCCTCATGTGACTCCTCTGTCGTCTTTAGCCCGTTTTTCAGGATGTGACACTAAAGGCTGTGTTATTCTGTAAAACATGTCAGTTTTGGAGATTAAAAAGTCAAACAACTACTCAGGAGAATGTGGTTTGTTTCCTCTGTGAAAGAAACATCATATAAAGCAGCTATTTCCAACCTGTGGGTCCTGACCCCAATGAGGGTCAAGAGATGATTTTTTTGGGGGGGTCGCCAAATCAGTTTGGAAAAATGTAATTCATGTTAGATTAGAAAATATGAGGCAGGGTTGTTTAAGTTGTTTTTTTCATTTCATTATTTTTTCCAGAATTTGTTGTATCAACTAAGTTTGTATAATCTGAACTGCGGTGTTTCACCTGAACAAGTTTAACGAGCGATTGTTTATAAACGCCTTCAAATTTTACACTGCAAAAACTGAAATCCAAGCAAGTGTTTACGCCTTATTTCTAGAAAAAAAAAAGTATTTTTATTCCCAATTTGAGCCACATTCAAGTAACAAGCCCAGAAAATTGTTTCATTTGAAGTTATTTACTGACAAAATCAAAGTCTGAATTAATTGAAACAATTAAAAAGAACAGTTAATGAGGTAAAGAATGATTCTTGTATAAAGATATTTAAACTTCAAGAAGCTTAAAGAGCAAGTTTCTCGTATCCCATTGGAAGATTTTTTTTACTTGCATCTCTGTTATTTTAAGGGGGTTTAGAAATCACACCTGGAGAAAGAAAATGTAATTTCAAGGCATGATGAGGAGTTTCTAAAAGACGATGATTACAGTGACACCTGTGGATGGATTCATTAATGTTTTTCAGAAGTTTCCTGGGTTTACATGGAAGCTAATATTAAGAGTTGATAGTTAATTTATTGAGAACAGGGATTGGGATTGGTTAAGAAGCCCAAACTGAATAAAACTCTTCATATAAACACCTTAATCAGAATGGACAGGCTAAAATCAAATACAATGTTATTCAATTGCACAGCGGTAGAAAATCCTTTTTCCCAAACCAATCTGAAGTAAAGTGTTGTCATACAAACGGTGAAATAGAAAGTTTTCAGGGTTTTCAACATTTTAACAGTTTAGCTGACATGTTGCAATTTAGTTTTCACGAGTAGAAAGTACAATTCAAAGTTTTAAAATTACATTTGACATTTGAAATATAGTGTCTCTGGTCCAGCTACGCTCTAGTACAGGATCTGACTGGTTTCCATTCACTCCAACATCACTTTACACCAAGTGGAAGCCTCCTATGTTTGGTGGAGCAGTGACGTATCAAATTGCATAAAGAAAACTGAGCTAGATAGAAAGTTGTGCACGGAAACCACCTGAAAAAACCCGTTGACTTCCAAAATAAAAGAAACCAAATCCAAACCAGATTGAGAAGTGGATCATTATAGTGTTGGGGACTTTTGCAGCAGCAGGTTTGAGTTGATAGATGAGAGAACATGAAGTAACTAAGTCAGTGATTTGAAGACCACTTCAAGTCCTCTCAGTTCCTTAAAGGACGCAGTGACTCCATGAAATAACTTTAATGATATGTTTAATGTAATTTTTAGGCTTTTATTGTAGTGGAACCACGTTTAGCTCACTGATCTGTCTGACCTTTCCTGCACAGCTTCAGACGTTGGAGAGTTAATGAGGTGAACATGTGTCACAGTATTTGACCTTTTATGAGCTATTTAAAGCACCTTTAATGAACACAGAACGACTGTGTGATTCATACGTTTTGTCTGTAACTGGATTATCTGGAAATGTGGTGAAGACGTGACGATTAGCAGCTGACAACATCCCAACACTTGGTTTTCCCACCTGTAGACTTCCTGCAGAGTTGGCTCGCCACGCGCGCTAATAACTCCTTTCTTCTGTTTTCTTGAGTTTCTCACACGATCACTTCATTAACGGTGGCGTAGAATACGATGCTGGAGGTTTCTTTGCGGCTGCGAGGCCACCGGTGAAGTATGAAATCAAACGTCAGCTCCTCGGGCTGAACGACTCAGATTATCACAACGCTGTCTGCGCTGAAATGCAATTTGTTTTCTGTCGGAACATTTCTTTAAAAAAACAGCACAGGAGCGGAACGGCGTACAGGAAGTTTGGGGCTTATTAGAATGCAAATGTGCTCCGGGGCTGAGGTTTTTGTTATCAGTCGCCATCACAGGGAGGAGAAAGAGTCGCTGTGACTCATTCACACAAACATGACATTTAGGAGATAATCGGCCTCGTCTGCTCGCCGGTTTTTGTTCATCTTTCGCAGCGATGTGGAACCTTGTGGAACCTTCTCGGGGGCTATCTGAGCGGGCCCGTCCTGTCCTCTGGCGAAGCTTTGCTCATGGGACTGTGCAACACGAGCATGTGATATGAATCCATACGGCGGCGGCGGCGGTGGAGGTTTGGATTTCAAATGTACAGCACGGATCGGCTCGTTGCGTCCTGCTTTTTGTGACTGTTCCCGACTTGAGGACGGATCCTGTGTCATGTCTGCTTTTCTAATCAGCTGATTTGGAAAACTCTCACGTAAAAGAGGAAACAAAAAGAAGAGACGGGTTAGAGGTTACGTGGCGGACTCTCTCTCCTTCCCTCTCTCTCTCTCTCTTTCTCTGGATGTCTTTTTTAGCAGGAGAAGCTGATGGTGTGGTAAATTGCATTTATCACTGTGTCAAATACATTTCTAAGATGATTTTCTAGCCCCAGCTGCAAAGTGTGACTCGCTCGCCCATCACAGAAGGAAAACAGAGAGAGAGAGAGAGAGCGAGAGAGAGGCTGCTCTGTACACCCCCTCACTTTGTGAACATTATATCCAGACAGTTTGTGCTGCATAATTTAACTCCATCTGTGAAGAAATGCGGAGCTAGAGGAGAAGAGAGGCGTGAAGGATCTGGTCTCCTGTGTTCTCTGTGCCACTTTTCATCCCGTCGCCGGGTGGTAAAATAACATTATCTATCAGTGACAGGCAGCTTTTAAGGTAAAGAAAGGTACGGGCAGGTTTTCAAATCAGCTTTTCAAAGACGGTTAAGTACATTTCTGCTGCCCTGACATCTCCACTTCACATTTATTTGCTTTTCAAAACACTTGATTTAAGCATAAGAGAACTGATTAACATCGCAGAGAGTGACCGTGAGGGGCCACAGAAGGACAGCCGACTTTAAAGAGGGGCTATTTTGCTTTTCCGTGTTTTAAAAACGGATGTAAAGTCTCGGTGCTGGATGTTCAGACTGAGCGTGTGCAGACTTTGAAGCCTCTACATATATTTTTATATGTCATATAAATCCCTGAATCTGTCAGTAAACTTATCAAACCAATCCGTCCTATAGAACAAAAGGTCTTACAGGCCTGTAGAGCACTGACCAATCAGAGGGAAGGGGGTTCATGGAGCAGAGAGTCTTAAAGGGACAGTGAGGACTTTCTAAGTGATTGTGAAAAAGTCTTATATCTAGATATTTGCCTGATCACAATCCACAACTTAACATGAGATTATCAGCACAAAATTAGGTGGACTGATCCAGGCTGATTTACAGCAAGTCGAGAGATGGAGCACAGGCTAAATCACAAGCTAAAGGCTAAACAGGTGCTAAAAAAGGACTGAAAGGCTTAAAAGCAACCCTAAAACATTAAGTAGTCAAGTCAAGAGATAGAGCACAGGCTTAAGGCTAAAAGACAAGCTAAAAGCAAAAACAAGAGCTAATAGCTAAAACAGGTGGTTAAGAGTCTAACACAGGCTAAAGACTACAACACAAGCTAAAGGCTAAAACAAGCGGGATGGCTAATACAGGTGCTAAAAAAGGAGTTAAAGGCTTATAAACAACCCTAAAACAATATGTAAAGGCTAGATCGAGAGATAGAGCACAGGCTAAAGGCTAAAACACAAGCTAAAGGCTAAAACAAGAGCCTATGGCTAAAACAGGTGCTTAGCAAAAGGCTTAAAAACAACCTTAAAACATTACGTGAAGGCCAGAACACAACCTTAAATTTAAAACACAAGCTAGAGCCTAAAACATGAGCTAAAGGCTAAAGCACAAGAAAAATGCTAAAACTGGAGCTGAAGGCTAAACAAAAGGTTAGGGTAAAACAAGAGCTAAAAGCTCAAACACAAGCTAAAGGCTTAAACAAGAGCTAATGGCTAAAACAGGTGCCAAAAACAAGGCTAAATGCTAAAAAGGAATAAAAAGCTTAAAAACAACTCTACAACATTGTGTAAAGGCTAAGTGGAGAGTTAGAACACAGGCTAAAGGCTAAAACAAGAGCTTAAGGGTCAAACACAGGCTAAAGAAATTGGAGCAAAATGCTTAAAAACAACCCTAAAATATTATGTAAAAGCCAAAACACAAGCTAGAGCCTAAAACAGGAGCTCAAGGGTAAAACATGAGCTAAAGGCTAAAGCACAAGAAAAATGCTAAAATTCGAGCCAAAGGCTAAACAAAAGGTTAGGGTAAAACAAGGGCCACAAGCTTAGACACAAGCTTGTGGCTAAAACAAGAGCTAATGGCTTAGAGAGGTGCTTAAGGGTCAAACACAGGCTAAAGGCTAAAATTGGAGCGAAAAGCTTAAAAACAACCCTAAAACATTATGTAAGGACCAAAACATGACCGAAATTGAAAACAAGAGCTAAAGGCCTAAAACAAAAGCTAGACACTAAAACAGTAGCTCAGGGGTGAAAGAGGAGGCGAAGGGTAAAGGACAAGCTAAAGGCTAAAAGCGGAGCTCAAGGCTAAACCACAAGCTAGAGCATAAAACAAGCACTAAAAGCTCAGACACAAGTTTATGGCTTAAACAGAAACTAAAGGCCGTAACATGAGCTCAAAGCCAAAACACAAGCTGATGTCTCTAAGAACAGCTAATGGCTAAAAGCGGGGGCTATTTAACCAAAACTGTCATCAAAAGAATTCATCAAAACAACATTTTGTGAATAATATTCTTCACACTAATAGGAAAGTTTTTCTTCTGTGCTTCACAGTCGCCTGAACACAGAGTCTGAACCATGTTTTGACTCACTCTCTGGATGCTACATTTTTAAATCATAGTAAAAAAAAAAAAAAAAAGTGCGTCCTTGTAGTCTGGCACCTCTGGGACCCGTGTGACATGGAAAAATAAGAGCTTTCAGAAAGAAATCAGCTGGAAACTGAGTGCATGGAAGCAGGAGGCTGCAGACTAAACACTCCAGAAATTTGAGACAAAAATCCTCAGGAGGACGGAGGCCAAGGCTCCGGCTCCATCAGTCACAGTTCCTCTTTTCTGCAGTGTTTAATAACTGCTACATCTCATTTTCACCTTTAATAATAATAATAATAATAATAATAATAATGATAAAAATAACAGAGGTTTGGGTGAAGATTGTAAGAGGAGAATAAGGAGGATATTTCAGTGAAAAAAGTCAAACACCTTGACTTTTTCTTTTCCAACAAGTATGAGAATCTCCTGTCAGCTGAAACTGCTCGTCTGAGTGGATGTGAAGTCCCACTTCAACACAATGAGGCTCCGACAGAGAAAACAGCTCATATGGTAAGCAGAACATCCTTTTTTTTTTTTTTTTTACTTTGAGTGCTTTCAATCTCCCTAAACGTCAACAAAAACATCTTTTGGAATCTGAATGCAGCTGGGTTTGGACTTTGAAAGTTTCAGGTTTGACTGTAACTGTTCAGCTCTCTGAAATCAGACCAGAAATCTGATTCAACCTTCAATTTGACTGGATTTCAAAGATGGGTAATGTGAGGGTTTCACAGATCCAGTCTTCATTTAAAAAAAAAAAAAGTGTCCTGCACATACTGGGCTGCTCAATTTTTGGAAAGTTTGATATTGAGAGTTTGAGTCTTGATGATTGCTTGAACCAAAACAGCCGATGACATATGCTGCAAAACTGAAACCAAAACAAGTGTTTACATCAGATTTTTTATTAGAAACTTTCTTATAAGAGTTAATCTGAGCCACATTCACCTGATCAATCCAGAAAAGTGTCATTTTGGTCCTGATCATTGACTGTATATAGAATAAACAGCGTGGCTCCTCCTGTCACCGTTCTACGTTTTGAAGCCAAAAACCCCGTTTCTCTAGCCGCCATTGTGCAGCCAGAGTCTGCGCAGTAGAGAATTTCCGGTTGAGCCAAGTAAAAAAGAGAAATAAAAATATTTATTTCTTCTTCTTCAGAAGGTTTAGTCTCCTTTTGGCTCTTTCCTGAAGTTTCTTATATTCCCGATAAAAACTACTCACGAACGGCAGCTGTCAACTATCGTAAAACGAAACTTATATCACGGTTTTTAACGTCCAATAACTAATGAGAAACCAACTTCTCAGAAAACAAAACACCCGCGCACCATGCAGCCAGATGACATCATCATACCACCTTAGAGTAAGGATGAGAGAAACGTTTCTACGAGGTATCGTAATTTTTTAAAGTTTTCCGGGCTCATATCTGGAATATATGGGGAGGCGGGGCTTATGACCTATACTGCAGCCAGACACCAGGGGGCGGGGCTTATGACCTATACTGCAGCCAGACACCAGGGGGTGGGGCTTATGACTATACTGCAGCCAGACACCAGGGGGCGGGGCTTATGACTATACTGCAGCCAGACACCAGGGGGCGGGGCATCTGCTGGAGGCTTCAGTTTGAGCCGAACGTCGTTACATCCACTCATTATACAGTCTATGGTTTCCACAGCTTCTTCTTTACTTTATCTCTTTGTCACCTTGAGCTAAAGTATTGGATAGTAATGGAAGTAATTTTCTTCATGTGTCTATAGACTAACCTGTAACATTGTCTCTGTTCTTTCAATTATTTTACCAGCAGATCATGTTATTGCACTTTTCTTTCTTTAAATCTTTTTATCTCGATCTTATAGGATCACATAATCATGTAGGAGGTGCTGCTCCCTCTGACACACGTTAATCCTCCTCATGTCCTGCAGTGAGTGATGCTCCGTTATCTCCCGACCTTTTAACGTGTAACGTACATCTAAGATTAAAGAGGAGATAATCTCTGCTCACAGTTTGTGAATATCAGAGCAGAATCTGAAAGTGAGGAGAGTTATTTCAAACATTCTGGTTCGACTATTTCTATCTGAGTGTGTCGACAGATTTCTGAGGTGTGTGACCTCTTGGTGGCATAGTTAAAGAAGTCCTCCATCACTAACTTCTGTGCAGCGACTT
>RPOG01005472.1:0-31937 GCA_008086565.1 Thalassoma bifasciatum | reverse complement strand
AGGATTCACCGGGAGGAGTGTGGAAGTCGCTGTCGGGAGAAGAACCAGGTGAGTGACTGACCTGAGACTGTGCACGTGACCAGAGCACGAGCTCAGTGTGCAGTGATGAAGACTGACCACAGTCATCATCACCATCAGACACACTGAGTGAGGGCTGCAGCCTGATTTAAGTACAATCAGAACACACCTGAAAAACACAAACACACACAAACACACTCTCTCTCTCACACACACACTCACACACTGGAATAATTTCTTTCACCTGCAGAACAGAGCAAAGTGTGCAGAGGGCTGAGGGTTATGATGATGATGATGATGATGTCTGTGTTCATAAGAGAAATGAGACATTCAGTGCTCAGGGCTTTGATGTTGCTGCCTCATGTGTGTGTATGTGGGGGGGTGTGTGTCTGTGTGTGCATGCAAGTGTGTGTCTGTGTGTGTCACTCCCAGCAGATGTTTTTGGTGAAGCTGTGAAATGAAACTGTGGTGTAGACAGTCCTTCAGGACAAACACACACACACACACACACACACAACCACTCACACACACACACATTCTCTGGCAGTGACAGTGGGTGTAGCAGCTGATGGCTCGCCAAGTGTGTGTGAGCAGCGGTGCGTGTGATTGGGTGGTGCTCCCTCTGCTTGCTCAATATTTGCCTGTGTTTTAAATCTTTAGGAGCCATGTGTGTGTCTGCGTTTAGGTATGTGTGTCTGATTTCAAACATGTGTGTTGGTATGAAAACATGTGTGACAGAGCATATGTAGAATTTGACCTTTCACCTCTATTGGACCCATAGACTGAATACCACACTGATGTGACATGTTGGGATTTCTGACTCAATTTAACTTCCTCACAACAAACTAAAAAATTAGGT
This sequence comes from Thalassoma bifasciatum, assembly GCA_008086565.1. Classification (NCBI taxonomy): domain Eukaryota; kingdom Metazoa; phylum Chordata; class Actinopteri; order Labriformes; family Labridae; genus Thalassoma; species Thalassoma bifasciatum. The sequence continues at coordinate 31,060 of RPOG01005472.1, read as the reverse complement.
GTGGTTGAGAAGGGATTTTAGCCTCCCTGCTGTGAGGACGCTTCAAGTCTATCTATCAGATGTTTTTGCTGTGTAAATTGGCTTTTTAAAATGGTTGTGTATGGGGTTTCTAGTGCTTCTGAAGCCAGCCTCTAGTGGACATACAAGGAATTGCATGCTTGAATGTTTAAGCATTGGTTTCAGTTTTAAAGACCAGAGGTTGCTGCTGGGTTATGAGCCCACTGGATCAAATATGCAAGACGTCTATTGATGTTGGATTCCTATACACCAATTTGGACAGAGCAGATTGAGCAGGATAGGAAATCAGCAGTGACACAATAGTGAAACATCCTGTATGCTTCCAAAATTAGATAGATTGTGTCAACGTCAAATGGTTTCTGACTATACTACTCCAACAAACTGACATTAAAGCTGCTTGCAGAACTCCCAGCAAGTGGTTTGTATTCAGTTTTGCATATTAGCCAAAGTGTTGTCAACTTTAGATGCCTCCCCTGGCCACGCCCATCAGTCACAAAAACCCTTTACTAACATCATCAATGTGTCTGGTATACATATTAGGACTGAATGATATGGACAGAATTTCATATCTGGATATTAATCTCAGATATCTATATATCAATATGATACAATATGACTCTGGGTTTAATGAAAACTAAGCATTTTTCATAAAAATAAAAGCATCATGATATAACAGGATGTAGAAAGTGGGGTTAATTGATTAGCGCTCACTGTCAGTCATCAACATGAACAGAAAGTCTCCAATTATCATGTGACTGTCTGAGCTTTACATGCAGGGTGAGCTGGGAAAATCTACATCATTGATATCTTCAATATAATCAATATTGGGATATTAATATCTTGAATTTTCATATCTTGATACCGATACAATAACGATATATCTTTCAGCCCTAATACACGTTTGTTGGAGTATGTACCTTGCAAGTAGGAAATTCCAACTTTGATGTCAAATTTCAGAACTTCCTGTTCAGATTTCCCTGTATGAAACTAGATTTTTGTGGAGGTCTTTGCATGATAAAAATGCCCAAAAAATGTCATGCAAATTGGAGTTTGGGGGAAAAAAATCATAATATTTGGCCACATTGCCAGGCCACGCCCATTGAGTTAAGCTCAGAAAAATTCAATAACTTTTCAACACCAATGTGTCTCGTATACACATCATATCCACAATTTGAAGTGGATGAGACAGAAGCTCTGGAACTATTTTGTTCAATTATGTGGCCAAAAAACAGTCAAAATTGGTCGTTCAAACCAAATGTCTGAACTCCTCTTTAGGATTCACTTAACCTTGCAGAGCAGATGGAGCTGCCTGATTTATTTCTGAAACCCTGCAGATCCATCTTGCTAAGGTCCAATCACAACTGATTTCACCCGGCAGAGATATTGTCGAACCAATCAGAGAAGAGAGGCGGGAGCTGCAGACGTGACATCAGCGGGAAGTGTCTGAATGTTTGGTGGAGTGTGAAGCGGTCTTCGTGGACGCAGCGACATCTGCTTTTTTTATCAGAAATAGACTCAAAATCTTCTCTAAATGAAGAATAGAGAACGTCACTCAAAGCCTTTTTGATGGGAAACGGCGTTTTTGCTCTTCATCAGTCGGGAGAAGAGCAAAATGGGACTAGCAAGATATCTCTGTAGAGGATATATGAACTTTCTATCTGGTGTCAGGTTACAAATCTGCTACGTCACTGTTGCTTGATGTGGATTGGTGTGTGATGAGCACGTTGTCCAATCACCAGCTGCTACATTTTTTCAAGTCCCGCCTCTGAAAGCACTCTCTAGCGCCCCTTACCCAGATGGACTAGTGAAATATCTCCGTGACGAATATATGAAACTGTCCTTCTGGCTTGTCAGGTTAGAATTCCATGGCTGAAAAAGATTCTATTATATGTAAAGTCATGCAAAAAATTTCATGCAAATTGAAGCTTGTGAAAAAAAATCATAATATTTGGCCACATTGCCAGGCCACACCCATTGAGTCACAAAAAATCCTTTAATAAATTTTCATCATCTGTTTGTCTTGTATACACATGTACAATTTGAAGTGGATGTCACAAAAACTCTGGAAGTAGTTTGTTCAAATATGTAGCCACAAAATCATCAAATTGGCCATTTCAACCAAATGCCTGGACTCCCCCTTGGAATTCACTATGGCTGAAAGAGACTTTTTTGTAGGTCTAGTCATGATAGTGATGCACAGAAAGTTTCATGCATGTAGGTCTAAGAAGCTGGAGTGGCTGCTGTTTAGTCAATAGGGGGCGCTAGGAGTGTTTTATCATCATGAATGCACCAGAATCATGCATTTTTCACATTTCCTTGGAGGGTTAGGCAAATTTTGGTCATGTTGAAAGCTGAAGCTGAAGGCACACAATTGAGGGTTATTTTGGCGGAAGGGCTCACGTATATCGCCACATTTGTTTTCTGTCCCTGGTCATGATTATTCACTTATGGTGCATAGTCAAAGCACATGGACTGAGTCATTAGTGCTTCTTCTGGGTTTGGCTTTGTCACTGAGGTTCTGATAGGGTCCTCGCTGATGCCGTCATTGAGCTCAGGCTCTAATAATGGGTGGAGTAAAGTCTGGAGTCAGCAGGTTTGAGCTCTCACAGCCAAGTACAGACAACACAAATGAAGAGAGGCTCATCACTGGGGTGGGAGGCGTGGGAACTTTTCGGTCTCATGACTACCTGGTGGGGCTGCTCTGCTGTGTGTTGAACTCACGCTGCGAGTTGAAGCATGATAGAATATGCAAAGCGTGAACAGAGATCTGCTGTCTATGAAACTTGTTCATTATATAATCATATCTGTCCAAATATGTGTGATCAGTTTGAGGTTCATGAAACATCACCATTGAGGTGGTTGTAAGTCATGTTTAGAGCTCTAATGTCATGTGTGAAAACTTAAGCAGTGTTTATAATGTGGTTGTCTGTCATATGTGTAAAAATCTCAATACAAAACACAGTCATGCTCTAGCTTGTGTAGTACAAACAATGTATCCCTTGGGCTAGAAAAAAATTGAAATAATGCAGCTCTTGATTCAACAGGTCAGTTTTCATGACTAATCAAAGATATATTAATAACATTCCTGCTGTACTTTAGTTTTATTTTAGGGACACTAAAGGATGAGCCTGTAATAAAGGCTGTCAAACAAAAAACATTTGAAATAGTAATAAATCCCAGAATTTAAAAAGTTGTCACGATAAATTGAATTATGTGTTGTTTTTTGTTAATTTTTCAGTACCACTGCTTTGGGAATAAAATGAATGCAGAAAAGTGTAGTCTTTGATCTTGATGTTCATCTTTTGATATTCAGATAAACCTAGCAGCACTGTTTGGACAGAAACCAGATCTCAGATAAAAGAAAGAAACAGCTTTTAGGTTTATTTTTATTCATTTTTTAGAAAAACATCATCTCATATGGAGAAATATGCAGGAATGTATGTACAAATGTTCAAATAGTGTCAATATGCTGTGCAGTTGTTCGGAAATAACCCTGACTGCTAATTTATGACCAGTCATTCCTGGTTATGCACTTTTCAGGAGGTCTAGTTTGGTTGCTCTCTTAGTTTTACACAGGTCCTGTAACTTTTCACACTGGCAATCCAAACCCTGCTTTACTTAGTTACAATTTCCCCCCTGCAGTGTTGTTTCCTTGCTGGTTGGAAAATGGTCCAAAAGTGGTGGGAAAAAATGTGAAAAGTGACTCAAATGGGCTTAAAGCAGTCATGAATAGCAAAAAGGAAACGTTATGGGTTGTTGTCTTGCCTTAATAAAAGTAAATGTTCATTTCCAACAATGTGTTTGTTTAAAAACCCATAGGATGCTGGAACTAGAAATTATCACCAAAAAAAAATGCAATTGCAATATGGGGAAAAATAATCGCAATGAGGTTACTTTTGCAACTAGTTCAGCCCTGTACGTCTCATATATTTTACTTCATTATATGCATTGTATATTAAAGGTGAAGTATGCAGAAATTTTCCATAGCTTTTGTTTCTCTGTTTACGAACAGCATCCAAACTCACCTCCTCCTCTGTGGCTCAGTGTCAGCTTCAGCGCATGCTCACTGTCCCCTTCGTAGCTAATAGCATGGCTAACAGTCATAAACACACCATAGACAGTAAAAAGCAGCCCCGCCAGCACCTGAAGCATCACGTTAGAGAAACTCAAGAGTCACACATCTTACTTCATGCAGGTAAATGAGATAGGCTGCGGATATAGAATCATTGTTACTCTGTTGTGGCTGCTATCGTAGCCACCCGGTATAGCATCACCTACTCACTATCAACAACACACAAAGTCACATGCACACTGGGTGCACTGTGATTGGCTGGTCATCACCCATAACAACTTCTGCTCTCCACCCAGAAGTGTCCAGAGTCCATCATAATACTAACAAAACAGGAAAGGAGGGGGGGTGGGGGTGTCTGTAAGGGGATGAGACAGGCACAGACACTGACACACAAGTACAGAGGCCCAGAGATGATGATTGAGCAGAATTATTCCTGTAAAAACTGAATTTTTAATTTTTTTGAAAATTCTGCATACTCTAACTTTAATAAAATTTTGAACTAAGGGTAAACTCTAGTGTCTTAGGTTTTCAGGACAGATGCTTTAAAATTGACAATTTAAAACAATTATACTTTAAATCCAATGATACAAAGAACATATTGGGTTTTTTTTTTTTTTTTTTTTAATCTTTTTGCCACATCGCCCAGCTTTAATGGAGCCAGTGTGACCTTACTCTCAGAGTCCAAGCTCCTTCCTCCAAACTGACACATGTACCAACAGGATGTCTGTCCAACATGAGTGTCCTGTTCTGCTCGTCTTTAACAGAAGTTTGTCCTTGCCTCTAGAACTTGTTAAATACTCCAAAAGGCTGTGCTCATGGCGGATTAAGACGAGATAAAACTCTTTATCTCGTCCTTGTTTTTGGTCTTTGTGATTCAAATATTCTCTTGGATAAAATTTGTTGTGATTTGGCGCTATAAAAAATTTAGACTGTTTTAATTGAATTCGACGCTAAGTGCAAATTACTTTTGGCTTGTCAACTCAGCCATCTGGGAGTTTTTTTGGTGTTTTTTTTCAATGAAGTGTTACATTCAGAAATGCCACATGTCATGAGCTAAAGCTGGCACCCTGAATGAAGTTTCACATATGATGCAGTTTATAAATGATAGATGAGATTCACAGGGTAACTTAGGATACAGCACAACATCTAATACATGTCCCACAGTTGTGATTCAATCATAATGTAACTCCCTAATGATACAGCATCAATCACACTTTAACCCATTTCTCTTTGCTGACAGATTGAGACAGAAGCAACTCCCAACCTCATGACTCAGGAATCATTATCAGTAATTTTGATATGCTAAACTCAAATGATTCATTCTGAAGTCATTATGGAGCCGCTCTATCACCTCTCTGCTGTTTTATTTGATAAATGTTTCGTACCACCTCTTCTGATGTGGATCTGAACATTCTGATTGCATATGACATTTTTAAATCAAAATGCATCAGAGGCTGTTGTGGGTTCGTTCTCCCACATTTGTGTCTGTCAGGAGCCTGTCATCAGGATTAATCCATACAACCTGAACTAACAGTCTGTGTAATCTGTGTGTAACGTGTGTTATTCCCTCTGTACTGCTGAGTGGTTTAGTTATTGATCTGAGTGTCTCACTGATCAGGAGTCTGAACATGTGAAACGTCGACATCAGGGGTGTCCAGACCTTTTCAAAATGGGCCGTATTGGATACCGTGAAAACGACGAGTGCCAGCGGCTGTAATGGACAGGGGTGGAAGTAATTAATTACAAATACTCAGATTACTCTAATTAAGTCGTTTTTTGAGGTACTTGTACTTAAATGAGTACCCTTTCAAGTCTGTACTTTTACTTGTACTAAAATAATCATTATGCCATGTAAACTACTTAGTTACTTTTAAAATCATGGTTGAGTACTGATTACAATTTTCATTAATATCTATCGAGACCTTTTATCTGCGTTTTTGTAGCCAGTAAGGTGATTTGATAGCAAACAAGCCAAACAAAACCAGGACATATGGATGAAAAACAAAACAAAACAATGTTCGTGGATGTTAATGATTGATCGCTAATTGAATTTGTGTTAAGAATTTAACCAGTTAAAAATATATTCATGGATATTCTATCAATAGTCGTGGCAGCAACTGCACCTCATCTGATTTAGTTTTTTGTCTGTCTGAGACCTTTGCTGAATAAGGAAATAAAAACTTAAAATGAGAAAAAGAAAGACAAAAAGCAACCAATCAAAATGAGCGAAAAACTCTTGTTTTCTGTCTTATCAGTTATTAATGATTATTGATTGTTAGCGTTTCAACTATTAGCAAAACAACATTTAGAGCCCTGTGTGGAGAGGTGACTGTGACATTACCAGTTAAAAGTAACTTATAATCTGAGTAGTTTTTTTTCACAAATACTCTGTACTTTTACATGTGATTGAGTAATATTTTAGAAATGTAACAGTACTTGTACTTGAGTACAGATTTTCAGTACTCTTTCCACCACCGGTAATGGACATATTTATAACAGTGAAAGTAGCAGATGAGTGTTCATGTTGAAAACTTTTTTTTTTTGTGATTTCTGAAAAAAAAAAACCCTCTACATTCAGTCAAACATGCTTGTGCTGTTATTGTAGACGGGAGATAAATATGTTTTAATTTTTCATGGCAGGATCAGGATCTGGACTTTTTCATGATTGGTTCACAGACAATTATAAAAACATCTTTTGTCCTAATTGTCTCTAATCCTGCATTCTAAACCATTTTATGCATAAACTCTTCTCTTTTTTTTTTTTTTACCATTTCGTGACTTTGATTCAGTCTTGTGTCTTCTCCTGTTTTTTAAAACTCAAAATGACTCATATAGCACTTTTTTTTGCATTGTACCAAATGCAATTAAACAAGTCAGGTGTAAGAGCTGTTGGGTTTTTTTCAGATCGCACCGAGCTTTAGCTTTACAGACCCAGCCTAGGATACATTTAGTTTTTCTTTAAGCACCTGACAGAAACTGTAAATACACATAATCAAAGTGTGATTGATTTAAGTTACAAAGGGCCGCATGAAAATAGACTGTAGGCCACGATTGGCCCCCAGGCCTGACTTTGAACATCCCTGTAGATGTTAACATATGTGAAGTCTACGGCTAAAGCTTCACCTCATGATGAATAAAAGATGTGAACAGACAGTGTGTGTGTGTGTGTGTGTGTGTGTGTGTGTGTGTGTGTTCGTCAGTTGCAGTAGAGAAAGAGCTGCGATTAGAACAGTGTGTTTGGTGTGTGAGTCAGAGCCTGCAGAATCTCACCTCAGGACTTCAGGTGTTCATTTTGGAGTGTGTCGGTGAGTAAACTGACCTGACAACTCAGCAGGTTCATTACAGCGGGGAAAAGCTGAACCACGCTTACTGACATCAATAAAAATTGACAATCAATAGAGATATACTGAGTGTGTGTGTGTGTGTGTGTAACTGCAAGTGTCATGGCTTTACTCTTTCATGCAGAGGAGTCACACTTTACACTGCATACTGTTTAAATAAGGAGAGTTTGTGTAAAAGGTTAGGAGGACGAGGAATCCTGGATGTTCCTGTTCTGTAAGCTCCGCTCTAGTTTTTTGGGTAACAACTGTGCTGGATGTTTCAGGGCTGGATTCACACAGGCACAGAACACCAGCAGTCAACCTGAAATGTTTATAAGAGTGAGCTCCATATGTGAAAGTATGCAGCCCATATTTTACCCATAATCCTCCTGCCTTCTCCTGTGGCTTTTGCAATGTGCTTTTGAAGTCATGCCCCCCCCCTTTTTTTTTCCTGAAAACCCTCCCAACCCTCTCATCTGACAGGGAAGATTTCATGCTTTGAGGAACATGTTTGAGCACAAGGAACTTTGGAAGTTTCAAGGGCAGAGCTCCAGAGAATACTCAAAGTTTTCAGGAGCGCCAGATTGAAAGAGACGTAGTGAACAGGTTGAATTAACCCTTTACATCCCACCTAATTCTGCCCTCTAACCCTAACCCCAACATACTATGATTTAAAGCTTGTAACTAATGAAACACAAGGTGAAAATTCATCAGTCATACGTCATCTGAAACATGAAATTATTTTGTTTGTCTAATGTCATGTTTTTATATGTGGCTAAAGTCCACATCAGGCTAAATTTAGCAGAAACAGTTTTTTTTTCCTCTTCATTTTGTGTAACTACTTTTGAAAATCAATAACTTCACGATGCTTTACATCAGACATGAGACACCCACCACATCACTTCTACACCGTGTCATCTGCACCTAGAGTTGTTCCTATACCGACACCAGTATTGGAAATTGCACAGATACTGCAGAAAATGCTGGTAAATAAATGGCTTTGATTTCCTGCAGTTATCCATATTTTACAAAGTGTTTAACCTGAGGCAGATGTAACCACAATGATAACCATATCACAGTCATACAGGCACAGTATGATACTTTTTGATAACATACTGGTATTGGATTGGTACTCGGTATGGGCTGATACCAACAGCACAAGTATTGGAATCAATATCGGGAAGGAGAAAATCGTAGCTATTGAGGTAAAACTTTGTAGGAGTTGTAGAGTGTTTAGTCTCAAGTGACCAAACACCAGGTAGAGTTGTTGTACCCATGTTTTCTTCCAAAGACTCAGTGCAAACAAAACCTGAACATGAAAGCATATGAAAGAAGACGCACGACAATACATGCATAGGTCTCGTCAATTATCTAAATGACTACATCTAGCTTCATTTTAATAGTGAGGCTATCAGTTAAGTTTTAGAGTGATTGACAGGACTGTAAGCAAACAAACAACCCTCTAATAAAGCTTTTATGTGGAACCACCATTGGCTGTTGGCCAGTCAAGCAGGGAGCGCTTGTTGACTATCACAAGCTGTCCTGGGATCAAAACTCAACAGAACATGAATGGGTCATGTTTGTCTTGCAGCTAGAACTCAAAGCAAAATAAACACACCCAGCTTTGCCAGATTGACATAGAGGAGGAAATGCTATAAGACTGTGAAGCTGCTGAAGACAGACATGCAAACAATAAACTTTACAGGAGAAATTTCACCACTTGGAATAATTTGATGAAACAACACTTTTGATATGTTTGAACTCTGGATTCCTCTGGTGGAAAGGAGGGTGAATATTCAGGGTACGGGCATCAGGATGTGACGTAATGACCTCAAACAGGTCCCAGTTGTGTTGGCTCTATCCAAGTGATTCTTTCACTAAATACGTTCTGTTTGTCTAGTAACTTTGTGACTGAAATGTGAAGAATCTAAACTTTCTAGTCTGATATAGCATTTTGATGTTTTACAAAAGCGTTACTATTCATAGGTTGACAACTACATATGAATGGCGAACTAGTTGCAGACGACCGGGTGGAACGTAAAAGGTTAAAGATCTTTTTTTCCAAGAGTGTAGTAAAACATCTTGGTCACATGAGAATAGCATAGAATGGATTAGATCCTTGTATTAAAATCCTGGTGGTAGTTTACATCCCATTCTGTCGACAAAACAGCTTCTTCACACCCAAGTTCAAAGGGAATCAAACCTGTGACACTGCTGACTGACAGAAAAACAATGTTTCTGTAATGTAAGAAAAAAAAAGAAATAAAAAACACAGCTGAGAGGTACTTCTGCTTGTTGCCATGGTGAACCTGTGCAGGTCTGAGCTGCAGGTGTGCATGTGTGTATGTGTGTGTGTGTGTGTGACAAAGAAACGGTGAGGGCAGCAGAGCTTTACACCAGTCATCAGTCTGCATAATAATGTTCCATTAGACAGCAGGAACATACTCACACACTGACACGCACACAGGCTAATGCACTCTCTCACACTCACAGACACACACACACAGCCTGCATAAGACGTGAAATACCATGTTCTGCATGACAGGTCTGAGGTAGAATCGGGATTTGATGTCAGTTCACTTTTAAACCTTGCAGCAGGAATTGCAACTGAGATGACTGATGTTTTTTGTGTGTGAGTGTGTGAGTGTGTGTGATAAGCTATTTTAAAAAAAAAAGAGAGAGAGAGAATCAATCGAGTTTAAGGATTGCTCTGACATCAATCCTGGGTCAAAAAGGTTGTTTAGAAACTAAATTAGTTGAGGTGACACTGAGCAGTACGGCTGAAGGACTTGCATAATTGTGATTATTTGTCCTTTATATTGCAGTTGCAATTTATGGTGCAATTATTTTTAGGCTCCCCATCTTACGTTTTGTTAAACAAACACAAGCGATGAATCACTTTTTCTTAAAGAGAAAACCATAGTTGATAAATACAACTCCTAATTAAGGCTGAGCAATTTGCAAAAATAATCTAATTACAGTTTATTGTACGAGTATTTTTAGATTCCCTATCCTAAATGTTGTTAAACCCATTTCTGGAAATGAACAATGACGTTAATTACAGCACAACAACAACCCATGACATTTTATTTGGTACAAATGGCTGCTTTTGCCCATTTAAGTCACTTTTCATGATTTTGTTTGCCACTTTTGGAACATTTTTTGCCACCGTCTAGCTATTTTCCAAGTTTTTCCCCAATATTATTACTTTTTGGCCATTTTTGAAGCCTTTTTATTGCTACTTCTTGCTGTTTTGGCCACTTTCCCCCACTTATATTGTTGCTGCTGCACATGTATGTTTCAGTTTGGCTTTTTAGTTGAGCAGAGTTGAGTAACACTGGTGTAAATACTGCAAAGGTATTGCCTCTCGCAGTCTGACACATTTCAGGTTAAAGAAAAAATTGCACCGTCTGTGATTAGAATATTGCAGCAGGTCATAGTTCTATGTATGCTAACTTGCAATTCATTGCCCAGTGCAACTGAGCATCACTTGTTGTCACAAAACCCTCACCTGTATCCATATCATTAGAATAAGTTTAAAAGCTAGAAAACACAGGATCTGTTTATGATCTGACTCCATCACAGCACTGGATCAGGCAGGTTTCAATCCAAGTCAATGTGTCCACTCCAAGCAGCAACCACCAGTCTGAAAGTATGAGACAATGCTGAAGTGCTTAAAAGCTGCTGTTCCTCCAGTGATCACTTGAGGCTGACTCTGGGAATACTGGAAGTCACATACACACCAAGACAAAAAAAAGCTGTTTTCAGAGCTAGAATTAGCATATTTACAGCCTGGTACAAAATCTTTCCCCTGTCTGGATCGCTAATTTCACTAACGGCATGCACTCTAACTGGAAGATATTAAGATCAAGAGCCTGCCCAATCAGAGGCACAGCTCAGATCACGTGACTGATGGGTGCCCAATGGCTGTGAGTTTGGGCACATTCCACTATGGCTGCGCCAGTTGTCCGGCTCGATGCCTGGTTCAGCAGGTCGTATGTGAAATACAGCGATCTTATTTCTGCCAGATGCCGGGGCTGTGACGCATCAATTCAGCGTAGCGAGGATGGAGCGGGACAGTACGTAGCACCAGATAGCTACCTATAAAGAGCCTTTAACTTTCAAAATAAAACAAACTGTCTCAAAATCAGATTGTATTTAGTTTGACTATGATAATAACCAAACAAACAAAATGAGTGGAGACACGCCAGGGGTCAGCAGGTTCAGGGTTTTGAAGCTCAACATGAAAAAGGAGAGACTTTGGGTGATTTCCAATTCCTGTCTTAACCCTCAATCTTAGTCCTCAATCTCAAAATGCGCGCTCCCGTGAAGTGCAAGTGCTGTCCCGATTCTCAGAATGTTAAGGCTGAGGGGCGAGTTTGAGGACTGTATCTCCCTCAATACTGAGATTTTCTGACACCACCCTTGGGACTAAGGGACATCCAGAATGCATTGCGCATTTCAGCAGATAAACATGGCGTCAAAGAAGGCGAGCTACAAATGTATTTTTTTTTCAATGGAGATATAAATATTACAAAAACCATTGTATTGTCTTAGTTTGGACCCATTTTATGGATTATTTACCTCATTGTTGCATAACATTTGTTTTTATTCTACAATCTTTTGTCAATAGCGGCCGGTGTGTTGTTCCTATTGTTTAAGTTAGTAAACCTTACAAGATAACAGCCTATATAACATGCTTGTGCTAATAATGGTATATGATGACCGGGCTAATCTCAAAAAGATGCCCAAAGCCCACGCAAAAGACATAAACACAGCTGCAGACGGCATTGTTGCTGATTCTGTAAATGCCTCCGCTTCCTTCTTCTTCTTCTGAATTGAGAGACTGAACGCTGCTTTGGCATAATGCTGCCCCCCACAGTCTGAAGATGTACCTGCATTTAAGGGGTGTCCCATTTCTAAGTCACAAAATAGCCCTTAACACTTGGTTTTGAGGGCCACCAAGATTGAGGGTTGAGCTTGAGGGTTAAGATTGAGGGTTGGGCCTTAATAATGGAGTGGGAAGCACAGCTTGCTGGACTGAATGTGCAGCAGGAATGAGTTGACAAACGCCATCAACAGAGGGACATTTTCTCCAACTTGGCAGATTGGAACATATTAAGATAGAGAGCTTGTCCAATTAGAGGCACAGCTGAGATCATATGACTAACGGTCGCCAAATGGCTGTGAGTTTGGGCGCACTTTACTCGTCCCAGTTCCACTATGGCCATGCCGGCCATTTTGCTTCAAAACACGGCTTCAGAAACAGACAGGTGACGTCACAGAGGTTACATCCATGTTTTATGCAGTCTATAGTTGTAAATGACCCACAGATTTTTGTCTTGGAGCCTGTGGACATCCTTTTCTTTGCTGTAAGGTTTTTAGAGAAAAGACATGGAAGTCTATGGGTAATGACTGACATTTGGACAGTGGATGCTTGAGGGACTGCAGTTTTTAGGCTGAGAGGTTTCAGTGAAGTGCTATTGTTGGTCAGTTACAGAATACGGCACCGACTGCTGTGTGAATGCACACACACACACACACACACACACACACACACACACACACACACACACACACAAACATATGCATCTTCATACATGCACAACCTTCCTGCTGAATGCACACAGTGTGAGGGGCATGATTCCCCCTGTGTGTGTGTGTGTTTGTGTGTGTCACGGAGGTCTACTCTACATCCGTGCCAACCCACTGGCCAACTACAGTCCACCTCTCTTTTTCTCCCTCCACTTATTCTGTGTGTGTGTGTGTGTGTTTATAAAAGCAGCCATGGCTACCGAGGAGGAGAAAGGAAGAAAAGAGGAGGGGGAGTGTAAAAGAAGAGGAGTAATAGGGGGAATAGAGATGAGGAAAGGCAGAGAAAAGAGGAAGATAGCCAGCGGGGCTGTGTGAGTGTGTGTGTACGTTTGTGTGTGTGTGTATGTCAGGGCTGGGGGGTTCTGTGTGTGTCTGATTGTCTGTGTGTGTTTAGTGTGAGGACAGGAAGCCAAGTGTAAAGAAATAATCTTGACAAAGCCTGGAAATGCAGCAGCTCAGCACCAGTGAGCCTCCCCCCTCCCATCCCACTCCCCCACCCTCAGCTCTGATGTTTCATTTACAATAAAACTACATTGCACCTGGATTTTGTTTTGAAAGCATTTACTGAATCAAACACGCTGACACATGATGTAATCTGGAGGAGTTGTAGTTTTGGAGCTTGGATCGTTCAGATTCTGTCTAATCCTAATGATTCATGAGGTTTGACTTAACTCATGGCAAATTGTGTTTCATTGATTATATCTTTGTTGTCAAAATCCTTCTTGGCAATGAATCTTACTATTGGAAGCCTGTTTGTTTTCCTTGTAAACACTGCCACATTTGTAAGGAACATTTGTGGGATTTGCTGCAGAGCTGAGTCTGTGGGTTTTGCCCATGAAAAAGATGCCGAATCTGCTCTGCCAATGCCAAACAGATTACTCTGCCACTATTTCTTGTTTGTTGTTGTTTGGTGAACTGGATTATTGCAGTGAACAAACAGACGTACTGACAATTCAACAAGTTATTACAAGTTAAACAGGAACCTGGGTAATAAACCTGTGTATTGCCTATTTAAGGGCAAATCTGAGTTGTTTGACAGAAGAGCACACCAGAGGTCAGATGTACAAAAGGTTTGTGTGTATGAAAACTCTGCCTGACCAATATGGACAAAATTTCCTTTATCATAATACAACAGTATATGGAAAGTGCGATTTGTTGATTGAAACCCACTGTCAGTTATCAATAGTAACAGTAAGTGAATAATAATCTGGCATGTCGACATATTTTGACAGTGAGAAATTAAAACAGCAGAAACATATGGTCTATCCAGCAGTATATTTTGTTAGCTAAGGGCTGATATGGGGCCAGTTACAAAAAAAGGGCAGTGCCATCTCTCCAATGAAAAAAAAATCCTTACAGTGCTGCATTTTCTTGTGTCTGGATCATTCCAGCACACCAGCACAGTTAGTGCCGAAATCTCCCAGAGTACTTTTTTTGGTGTGCTGCATCAAATGTCTGATGCTATGTTACACAAGATGGTAAAGTAAATCCAGTTCCCACGTACCAAGGACACAGTAAATTATTTAAACAAACCATTTTATTTTAAATGCAATCGAACCAAAACAAAAACAACTTGTATGCAATTAAGTATGGTGTCATGTTTTGAAACAAAAAAAAAACTGAACTTTGACAGCACCAGGGAATGGAAAACTGTACATAATAATTGAAACATTCCTATAATAGTGCCAGTGACTGTTTCTTTGTTTTTTATTTCCTCCAACTCCAACTCCATGACTTCAAAGGTCATTTTTTGTTTACAGCCGCTCTGTTCTCTTAAACTCTCCATGAAGTCAGATGGTAGCACACGCTAATTTAAATGGGTGGTCTTCACCACTTCTATACCTGCTATCAACTGTGCACACAATCATAACACATCACTTAAAACACACCCACTAATCATAGATTGCACCCGCAATTCAGCGCTACTTATTTAGGATCTTTGTAGATGTTAGCGAATAAAGCTATGAGCCCCTCAACTGCAGCTTTCTACCTCACCCTAACTAAAAAAAAGATTAGTCAAATCATGTTTTATCCTTTCATTGCACCCACCAACAACAGGCCTTAAACTCCTGATCTGAAACAAATGGATGATGTCATCAAGGCTACATGTGTTGTACAGTCCATGCTAATACATGAGCTCCACTGTGTGAGTCCAGGTGATGTTATAAAAGAACTCACAAGATGTTTGTTCCGGTTTACATCCACTAAATCTGAACTGAGTGTTCCTGTGGTGTGTTTTTATTTTGATTTTAAACTGACTTAATACACAGAGAGGAGGACGCTGATGTTTGTTAGCATGATTAAGAAGAAACGATAGAGGGAGCTTCATGATGAGATGACTGTAGACGGAAAAGGAGAGAGAGAGAGGGAGAGATGTGCTCCGATGTGAGAGCACATCTCACTGCTGTGTGTGTGTGTGTGTGTGTGTGTGTGTGTGTGGACTGAGAGCTTGTCTCCTCTCTTCATCATCAAACACTCAGCTCCTCTCAGTTTGTTCTCCTCTTCTTCTCCATCATGTCTCTTTACACTTACTCTCCAAACTTCTCCTCTTCTTCTTCTTCCTCATCTCTCTCCCCCTCTCCTTAAATCTCCTGTCAGTGTTTACTCTCCTCTTTATTCCTCCATTTCCTCTTGCTGTGTGTCAGTGTGACCTGTCTGGTTGACCTGTTACCACATTTATAATTCAGCGTTCCCTGTGGTCTTGTTCCCGTTTAACTTTGTTGGTGGTTAGAACGGAACGATTTGAGAAACAGATCTTATTGGGATTTTTCTGGCTCGTATATCAATTTCAATTCAATTCACAGTTTTCTTCAAATCAAGGTTCAGTGAAGTATTCACAATGTCACAGAAACATTTACAAACTTGGCAGAAAATTACATCCAACCATCAAAACATCAAAAGCTTTTACTCTAATGCAAGAATGAAAACTGAGGGTAAGAGTTGTTTCTCACTTTTAGATAAAAGATCAATATTTGAGAATAGAAGATGGAAATATTGAGAAAAAATTGCACAATTCTGAGACAAAAATTCAATATCTTTAGATCAAAGTCAACATTTTGAGATAAAAAAAAATTCAAAATGTTAAGAAAGCAATTTAACATGATATGAAAAAAGCTTATACCTTACGATTACCTGAACAAGAGAGCACAGTTTACCAAAGCAAATTCCTTGTATGTTCATACCTAGCCATTAAAGGTGATTCTGATTCTGAGGATGAAAAGTGTAAACTTTCACACTTAAGGTGAAAATCTTAAAGGGAACCCCGACTTTAAGGACTAATAGGCATGAATATGCTTAAATGTTTGTTTCAAACTAGAATTTGTTGTAAAAAGACAAAAAAAATTGGTTTTTCTTAAAAAAAAAAATACAGTTCAAAACAAAGTTTCTATCCTCCGGGCGCAGCAATTGTTTTACTGCTGCAATGCATTCTGGGTTGATGACGTAGATTGGTTACTTGGTGCCAAGCATCTGGATTTCACCGTTTACTCACTACTAGTGGCCATAAGTCACGAGGTTTCAGGAGGGAAAAAAACATAATCATGCCACATGTGGCTGCTTTTGGGTGCACTTTTCAGTCCAAAGGAAACAAGGAGACTGATGTTAGTCTGCACAGCTTCCCAAAAGACAAGAAAAGAAGGAAGTTGTGGGAAATCCCGGCTATGCTCTGGCCACTTCTCCCCAGAAGCATTTGCTGCATTTAGCCGGCCCATGCTGATGAAAGAGCTGACAGGTGTGGGTCATTATAAACGGAGACTAAAGCCAAATGCTGTGCCGACTATTTTCCAACACAAACCCACAAAACTTCCTCTGGAAACCACTGAAGTCCGCTCCAGGACTTATATGATCCTATATGAGATCGAGCCCGGTGCAACCATATGACGTCACTACCCAGACGTTATTGCAGCGTAAACAACAATGGCGGCCTACAGGTGAAAATATTTTTTCAAATTTTATACAAACTAAGATATTTTGAGAGATTTTATCATTGTTCTTATGTAGCTGGTAAAAACACTGATCATTTAGGAAAATGACGTTCTGGTAGCCAGGGTTCCTTTTAAGATAAGGATAAAAGTTTCGGATAAAAAGTCAAATTTTTGAGAAGAAACATCAACATTTTAAAATAAGGACTATATTTGAGATAAAAAGTTAAAATTCTAAGATTTAAGTCAAAATTATTAGATAAAAAGCATAATTTTCAGGGGGACAAAAAGAAGATTTTGGGATAAACAGTCATATTTGGACTTTTCTCAAAACCCTGATTATAACACTTTCACTGAGTCCGTACCTTAAATACAATTCTTGCTATTTAAAAACTGAAGACAACTGAATTTTAACAACTGAAGAACAAAGAGATTCATCTTTGACTCTTAACTTTAAAAAAGATGTAGTGCAAAATATCTTTCATTGTGTTAAGCTAAAAAGATGAATACAATAAAATGCAATGTAAAAAAAAAAAAAAAAGTTAGATAAATGATAATAAAAAAATCCAACAATCTCAAGGAAATAGGATCTTTCCCAACAGTTTCACACTCAAGACACGTGTATAAAACAGCTGAAACAACAGATTCTGAGTCAGTCAGGAGTGCAGCAAAAAATCACAGCTTTATCACATGATAATAATATCTGAAATTGGGATTTTTATGAGAAAATGATACATTTTCTAGTCCTAGTGGTGGTCACAGTCTCTGGTGTTTCCAGTTGAAATTCTGTCTTTTTTTATAACTTGATAACATTAGGGATTCATTTACTCTGCTTTAAAAAAATGTACATTTTTCCTGGTTGATCAATGAAAGGTCATATTTCTGCTCTGTTTACTTCCTGCTCAAACCTTTCACAATAAATGCAGCTTAAAGGCATAATTGTAATCTAAAATCTTTTCTGTCTGATCCTGGTTTGAAGTTTTAGTTTCAGCCTGCTTTCATCAGACAAATTTAACGTTATAAACGCTAACAGCTGTGTGTGTGTGAGTGTGTGTGTGTGTGTTAAGTAAACTCAGATAAGAGGAGAAACAAACATGCTGGAGGCAGGAGCTTCATCTTCTTGAACTTCATCTTCTCCACAACCTTTGATGTTTTTTTTCTCTCCCCCCCTCTCCTTTCATCCTCATCTCCTTCCTTTCCTCCCTCCTTTCCTCCTCTCTCTCCGGGTTTAATCAACCCCCTCACACACCTCCCCGTCTGCTCATCACTTGTATTTTTCCTGCCAAGAGTCAAATTTAACATCAGACGGAAAAACACGGAGGGACGTTTATTTAACATGATACACACAGACTGAAGGAAAATAAAAGCTTCACCGCAGCTTCAGAGTCATTTAAAAAGAGACGTGTCAGTGTGGAGGAAGGAGAAGAGGAGGAGGAGGAGGGAGATGTGAGGAAGATGAGAAGATTAAGAGGGAGGAAGAGGAGGAGAGATGAAGAGATCAAAAGGAGGAAGGAGGAGAGGAGGCGAGACGAATGGAGCGGGGGATTAGAGTGATTGTGTTGAGAAAGGCAGAGTGAGCATTAAACCTGCAGAGAGAGAGGAAAAGAGGACAGAGAGTCGCAGTTAGAGCTTTTTTTAACGTGTGTTTTATATCATAGTCTTATATAGTAACGGTGAGCAGCGTGAGCACAGAAAGAGTCTGACAGGACGACGATGATCGGCCTCAGGTTTTAGATCTTCATGTGTCCACCTCTGTGGAGACGCCAGGATGAAAGAAAGTTTAAGAGGATTTAAGGGATTTTATATCATTAAACTTTGAATTGTATTCCTGCCCTCATTAACGATTCTGTACTACTCTCTTCCTTTAACATGAGATCTGTTTTGTCAGATTATCTCTGAACACAGCCTCAGCTTCACTTTTTCCTTACTTTTACTTTTTTTTAGAATAAAAACTTTCTTGGAGTTAAACAAAGGATAATAAATGTGCCGCGCCTTTAATGACAAAACCCAACATACCTGATCAAAACTGTACAACCAGTTGAAAATTTGCTCAAATTTCAAAAGAGTTTCAAAATGCAAAAAGAAGAAATGCAATTGGGATAAATAAATTTGAGTAATTTAATGCAGATAACAATAAAAGGTAAATATTATCTTCATCAGCTAATCAGAAGTTTAAGGCTACAGCCTCTAAAAGAGAAAATCTGGGGCACAGATGGCCCAGTGGATATGGCCACGCACCATGAGGTTTGCCCTCAAACGGGTGGCCCAGGGTCAATTCCCACCTATGGCCTCTTTCCCGCATGTCCTTCCCCACTCTCTCCCCCTTTCCTGCTCTATCCACTGTCCCCCTCTATCCAATTAAAGACAGAAAACCCTGAAAAATATCTTAGAATAAAAAAAAAGAGATAAAATCTGCATGAAAGTGCAGATTCAAGCACATTTTCTTTCAGGTATTCTCACCATCATGACCTCCTGATGGTAAAAGCTAAAAAGTTTTCTCTCTTTGAATGTGGTCGGATTGTTGAGCTGCATAATCAAGACCTTTCACGACGCAACGCCATCACTGCTGATTGGACACAGTAAGACAGACATTTAGAATTTATGATAAGATATTGAGGGTTATTGAACAAAAAAGTCAAGAGTTAGTTAAAATATTTCAACAGTGCTGAGCCCAAAGATCTGATTGGCTGTCTGTAAAAACATAGGACGATCCTCGACCCAAATGAAGGTCGTTACTGGAGTCGACTGCAGCCCAACAACCATCAGACGGCGTCTGAGAAAGAAGAGCTTTAAGAATAAAAACCTCCTCAAAGACCTCGTCTCCTTTCACTGAATTGCCCGGTTGGACTATGACAGAGAGCATCATGGGGCATTGAACGGTGGAAGAAAGTTTTATTCTCTGGGGAGAAAAACTTGAACCTTTGTCGGTCCTGATGGCGTCCGACGTTACTGTCATGACCAGGAGATCCCACTGAGGGGGCATCAAACAGCGGCTGACTATGTGGAGATGTTACAGGGGGCGTCCTTCATGACTGAGGGCCCTGCTCTGTGTGTTAATGACTGAGTTTTCCAACAGGACAACAGTTTACAATAACTGCCAAACAAAGGACTTTTTCTTCTTCTTCTTCTTCCCGAGGATTAATCTCACTCTTTTGGATCATCCTGCCTGTTCCCCTGATCTAAATCACAGTGAGAACATTATGTGATGGATGGAGAGGGAAGTTTACAAAAATGGACGTCAGTTCCAGACAGTGGATGACAAACATGAAGCATCTTCACCACTTGGAGCAATATTCCCACTTAACCTTACAGAGCAGATGGACCTGCCTGATTTATTTTCTGAAATCCTGCAGCTCCATCTTGCCAAGCTCCATTCACAGATTATTTCACTCGGTCCAATATTGACTGGACCAATCAGGGAAGAGAGAGGCAGGAGCTACGGATGAAACAATGGCGGTGTTTGAAGCGGTGTTCGTGGACGCAGCGATATCTTCAGTTTTATCAGAAATAGACGCAATATTATCTTTAAAAGAAGAACAGAGGATGTCACTTAAACTATTTCTGACAGGAAATAACTTTTCTGCTCTTCTCCTGAGTGAGAGCAAAAACAGACTTGTGAAATATCTTCTTAGCAGATGCAGTACAGGCCAAAAGTTTGGACACACTTTCTCATTCAATGTGTTTTCTTTATTTTCATGACTATTTACATTGCAGATTCTCACTGAAGGCATCAAAACTATGAATGAGCACATGTGGAGTTATGTACTTAAAAAAAAGGTGAAAAAAAAAACCATGTTTTATATTCTAGTTTCTTCAAAATAACCACCCTTTACTCTGATTACTGCTTTTTATACTTTTGGTATTCTTCAAGAGGTCGTCACCTGAAATGTTTTCTCTTCACAGCTGTGTCTTATCAGGGTTAATTAGTGGAATTTCTGGCTTTATCAATGGGGTTGGGACCATCAGTTGTGTTGTGCAGAAGTCAGGTTAATACACAGCCATCAGCCCTATTGTACAACTGTTCAAATTCATATTATGGCAAGAACCAATCAGCTAACTAAAGAAAAACGAGAGACCATCATTACTCTAAGAAATGAAGTCAGTCAGTCCAGAGAATTGCAAAAACTTTAAGCATATTGAATGAGAAGGTGTGTCCAAACTTTTGGCCTGTACTGTTTATGAACGGTCCGTTCGGCGTGTCAGGTTACACATCTGCGGCGTCACACACCGTAGCTTGTTGTGGATTGGTCTGTGATGAGTGTGTTGAGCAGAACGGTCGTCCAATCACCAGCTGCTGGTTTCCTTCAAGGTCCCGCCTCTGAAAACAGTTTCCAATGGCTCTTTCCCTGTTGGACTGGTGAAATATCTCCGTAGTGGATATATGTAACTGTCTGGGGTTAGGAAACACTCACATCAAGCATGAACAAAATAAGGTCCAGTTCTTCTTTTTGCATTTTGAAACTCTACTTCAAACCATTTCAAGGTCCAACAGTCGACTGGTCTTAGATTCTAATCAGAGTTGTATCTTCAAAGAGGGTGAGGCTACTGCAGAATACAATAGAATAAGATAGAATAGCCGTCTGATGCAGCCCAGACATCAGTGGGTGGTTGGTGAATAATTCTAAAAGTCTATATTACACTGTTATTCTCCTCTTATTGAACTTATTCTGAGCTGAGATCTCATTGGTCTAAAATTAGACTGTATTGTTACATCATTTGTGAACATAACCTTGATGTGTTCAGTGACATTACTACAAAAAAACTTGTCAATTGAAAGATTAATTTAATTCTGAGTCTTGCTATTCAGCCTGACTCTTGAAGTTATAAAATCAAGCCTCAGGATGAAGAAATTTCTCTCTTTCTGTCGGCTGGAAACTTCATGTCTGTGGGTGTGTGTGAGTGTAAGTGTGTGATCTGTCTGTCTCTTTTGTTTTTCACTCTCAGTCTCAGGGGAGGCAGTTATCCTGATTGTCTCTGAAGTTTATTCACGCTGGTGATGTCACTCGTTTTCTCTCTGGAACTACACAACCCCTCTCCGTCTGTGCCGCCACCGCCTGTCTCACCTTGTCTAAACCTGTCTGTCCGACACTGTACGTCTCACCCTGTCTCACCTCATCTGTCACAGACTGGCTGCTTCACTCTTTCATCCGCATCAACATTATAACGATCTCAATCCGCCTCAGTCGTTCTCACTCCTTTTCCTTCTGTTTCATTCTATCTCACCCAGATTTACACACTTTGTTTCATAATCGTACCAAACGTTACTCTGTCTCACCCTTTTCTCACCTATTTTCACTCATCTCATCCTCCTTTTTCCTTCTCTCACCCTGCAATCCTGTCTAATCCTTGGACATTTTGTTACTCTTTTCTCACTATCTGCGTAACTGCCATTGCTCACTGTCTCACCCCTTGTCTAGTCTGTTTTCACCTTTGCTGTCTTATTCACTCTGTATCTCCCTCTTCTGTCTGTCACCCTTTAACTCACATTGTTTGTCCAAATTAACCCCTTTTTGGCTTGTCTCTCACTCTTTTTTATTTTTATTTTTTCACCATCACCTATTTCTTTTTTAACTAACTCCCTCCATTAGCTCAAACTCCTAGGCTCCACTGGGTCATCGACGCCCCAGTTGCCATTCCTCTGACATCATCAAAGTATAAACAGTAACGCTTTTTTCAAAAACAGCAAGATTCTTCACATTTCAGCCGCTAAGTTTGTATTACAGTTTACTTGACGGATTTTAGAAAAAGATCTAATTGTGATTTTTCTGACAGATGTTACGATTTCGATTCAATTCGTGATTTTCTTCAAATCAAGCTTCAGTGAAGTTTTCACAATGTACAGAAACATTTACAAACTTGACAGAAAATTATATCAAACCATCAAAAGCTTTTCCTCTAATGTAAAAATGAAAACTGGAGGTAAGAATTGTTTCTAACTCTCAGATAAAAGGTCAATATTTTGAGATAAAAAGTGAAAATTTGGAGAAGTAAAGGCTAAATTCTGAGAAAAAAAAGACAAAATTTTGAGATAGGAGTCTAAAGTTTTAGAAATCAATTTAGTATTTTGTAAAAAAAAAAAGGCTAAACTTTCAAATTTTCGGTCACAATTTTTAGATAAAGACAAAAGTCTAAGATAAAAAGTCAGAATTTTCAGATAAAACGTCAACACTTTGAAGTGAAGGCAATATTTGAAATTAGAAATAGAAATTTTGATTAATTCTAAGTCAAAATAATGAGAAATATAGACAACATTATTGATAAAAGCAAAATTTTGAGAGAAAAAAAAGCTTTTGAGATGAATAGTGGAATTTCTGACCTTAAAATTTTATTCTTTCTATGTCTATTCAACAAACTCAAGGAAAAAAAGATCTTTCCAAACGGTCTTCCACTCAAAGGACGTGTGTGTAAAACAAGTGACAACAGATTCTAGGTCAGTCAGGAGCAAAAAAATCGCAGCTTTGGCGATCGTATGATCATGATGTCTGAAATTGCGATTTCGATCAGAAAACGATAAATTGTTCAGCCCTAGATCACATCCTACCTGTTTTGGGGTCATTATGTCACATCCGTAGCCCACACCCTGAATATTCACTCTCCTTTCCACCAGAGGAATCCAGAGTTCAAACATATCAAAAGTGTTGTTTCATGAAATTATTCCAAGTGGTGAAATTTCTCCTGTAAAGTCCGTTGTTTGTCTGTCGATAACAGCAGCTTCACAGTCTTATAGCATTTCCTCCTCAATGTCAATCTGACAAAGCTCAGCACATTTTATTTCCTTAGACTTCTGGCTAAGGGACAACAGTGTCCCCATCTCGATACACAAAGATTTGATGCCAGGAGAGCCTGATTTATTCAACAACTGCTCTCTGCTTGTCACTCACTCACATGTACAGTAACCAACAGCCTAACTGTTCATAAGAAGCCTGCTGTTGCTAGGTAGGTGGTTGAAAAGATGCTTTTACTGCCGTGCGTATTCCTCCATCTTCACATGCGCAACTTGAGAGGTGGCATCAATGACCGGGAGCAATAATTTCCCTATTTTTAGTGAACCTTTTCACATAGAGAACAAAGTTGACTACAAAGAGGACACTGAGCATTGTCTGTCTCTCTTATCTCTTTTCTCTTAACCTTATCCCACTCTGCCTCACCCTGCCTGTCTCATCTTTTCTTTCCCACTCTGCACCACAAAAACTGAAATCTAAGCAAGTCATTATGTCTTACTTGGAGTAAAAATTATCTTATTATTCTTGCTATGAGCTACACTCTACTGATAAGTCCAGTAAAATGTCTTATTTCAAGTCGCCTATGGGATAGGAAAAAAAATCACTTGTGAAGTTTTGGTAACAATTTAAATTAGGGAACACATATTCTCCATTAACTAGGTGCTTATGAACATGCCTGTAAGTAGCTAATTAGTATTTATTAAGCAGGCATTAACCCCTTATTCTACTTCTATTGCAGCATGAATTCAGAATTTTCCATATATTAACTCCTAATTATTACTTATTGACTACAAATTAATGAATATGTGTTACCTAATCTAAAGTGTTACCAAAGTTTTTTGTAATTAGAAAGATGTCTAAATACAAGAAACATTTTTCTTATCTCATTGGCAGATTTTTTTGACTTGTTCCAAGCAATTTAGAGCTCATTTTTCTCCTTAAATATCTTGAAATAAGACATTTTCCTGGACTTAGCAGTTGAATGTAGCTCATATCAAGAATAATAAGACAATTCTTACTAAAAATAAGACGTAATGACTTGCTTAGATTTCAGTTTTTGCAGTGTGCCCACCCTATACCACCCTGCCTGTCTCACCTTTCCTGTCTTTCTCTTCCTTTCCCAACCTTACTGACTTGCTGTTCCCTGTTTCACCCCGTTTCCCATCTTCTGCCTTTCTCTAACACTTTTTGTCTGTCTTATTCTTATTTTTTTGCCTCAACATGGCTGTCTCACCTTTTTAGTCTCATTCACTGCAAAAACTGAAATCTAAGCAAGTCATTATGTCTTATTTATAGTAAAAACTCTTATTGTTCTTGATATAAGCCACAGTCAACTGATAAATCCAGGAAAATGTCCTATTTGAAGTTTTTTAAAGAAAAAAAGGAGGTCTGAATTGCTCTGAAAAAGTAAGAAAAGTGAAAAAAAATCTGCTTATGGAAAAAAAGTTTCTTGTATTAAGATGTCGTCTACTTTCAAAAAACTTCACAAGTGTTTTTTTTTTTTTCTTGTCCTATTGGCAGAATTTTTTGATTAGTTACAAGCAATTCAGACCTCAATTTTGTCTTTAAATAACTTGAAATAAGAGATTTTAATGGCCTGGTCTGGTAAATGTGGCTCAAATCGAGAAAAATAAGTCAATTTTTACCACAAATGAGACAAAATGACTTGCTTAGATTTCAGTTTTTGAAGTGTTCTACGACCTGTCTCTCACCCATGTCTCACCCTGTCTTTTTCAACTCTCACCTTTCCCTGTCTTACTCTGCTTCACCCTACATATCTCACTCTTTCTGCTTCAGTGTTACACTTTTTCACGTCCCCGGCTGTAGGGGAGGCAAAGGAAGTAACACAAACACCCAAATGTTAAAGGGAAAAAAGAAGTGTTTTTAATCCAGAGTGGTAGGATTGGATGGTTCAAAATTATCAGAGTTTACACACACACATAATCATTCAACTTAAGTACGACAGCCTAAAATCGGTCAATTTCTAAGGATCACAAAACCCATGCCGAGCACAGACGTCAAGCGGCAGGCCACCACAAGCCGCCCTGAATGAAGCGTCCGCTGGCTTCTTGTAGCTCACGCCAGCCTCCTTCCACTCCTGATTGGCTTCGCTGCCCACCAACACGCATCCTGAGGGGAGGGAACTTCACACGCATGCGCACACACGCACCAACTCACACAAGCGAACATACACGCACACACAACAACAACAACAACGGCTGGGGCCGTAACACACTTTCTGTTTATCTCACTCTTATCTTACTCAGCCTTAATGTGCCTGTCTCACCACTTCAGTCTCACTCTTTAACTCTGTCTCTTACCCTGTCTTACTCTGCTATACCCTGCCTGTCTAACCTTTCCTCCCTCCCTCCCTCCCTATCCCACTTTACCTCACCTGTCTCACCCCACCTGCCTCACTCTGTCACCTCCCGTCTTCCTCTTCCTCACCCTACTGTCTCACCCTGCCTGCTCATCCATTCTTGTCTCACCCCATCTCCCCTTATATGACTTTTTCTGTCCGTCTTTACCCCTTTTATCCTCTCTAAGCGCATCATTTCCTTTCTCTCTCTCTGTCTTTATCACTCTATCATACTCTATCTTCCTCTGTGCCACTGAGCCCGTTACAGCCGCGCTCTTTCACTGCAGTCTCACCCTTCCTCTCTTTGCTTTACTCTTTTCCCCTCTGCACTCGTCTGTCTTATCTCTCCTCACTCTGCTTCACCCTCTCTGTCCTGATTTGACTTTCTACGCCCACAATCTTACTCTCTGTGTCACCAGTTCTTCCTGTGTCCATCAGTCTGACTTTTTCATCGTCCTTTTAAACTTTATTTCATCCTCTTGACTTGTATTCATACACTGCCTGGCCAAAAAAAAGTCATCACCTGGATTTAACCAAGCAACCAGGCACAAGCCTCCTATTGGATAATTACTGCATGAGTCATTATCTTTCAGCTGGAAACAAGTTATTTAACCCCAGATGATGTAATGAGGGTCAAATCATTGGCATCAAGCAGAGGAAACATCTAGGGAAATTGATGCTAAAACGACTCAAATTGGGTTAAAAACGACCTAACTAAATGGATGTTGGGGAACCATCGTCTTCCAGGAAGAAATGTGGTCGGAAAAACCCCCTGAATGATCGTAATACGTGATCACTTCAATGTGTAACCAAATCAAATTGTAGAAAAACAACAGTAGAACTCAGGAGTATGTTTAATAGTGAAAGTAAGAACATTCCTACACTCACAATGCAAAGGGAACTCAAAGGATTTGGATTGAAGAGCTGTGTCGCTTTAAGAAAACCACTGATCAGCAAGGCTAGCTGGAAAATATGCTTCAGTTTGTTTGGGTGCATACAGATTGAACTCTGGAGGACTGGAAGAAGGTCATATGGTCTGATGAGTCCAGATTTACCCAGTTCCAGAGTGATGGGAGCATCAGGGTAAGAAGAGAGGCAGGTGAAGTGATGCACCCATCATGCTTAGTGCCTACTGTACAAGCCTGTGGGGGCAGTGCTATGACCTGGGGTTGCGCATTTAAGATAAGCTAAGCTAAACAATGCTACAGCGAATGCGTGCTGTAATCAAAGCTTAAGGTGTTCTGACGAAATTTAAGAGTATGTGGGTTTTTTTTTTTTGTTTTTATGTTTTTGTGGCCAGGCAGTTTTTAGTTTGTTTTTTTTTCTTTAGATGACATCAAAGAGGTCAAAAGTCAAACAGTTAGTGATATAGATGATGAACTAAAAATGAAACAGTCACAATCAATGAGGCGCGTCATGGTTTTCTTCATTATTGGACTCATCATCATCATCAAAACTCCAAACAAATGTCATTAAAGTTAACTTTTGATTGTTAGTTGTAAATGAATAACTGCTGAGCCTTTAATGACTGTTTTAGCTCCAAAGGCTGAACCTTTTTTCATGTTTGATCTGTCAGAGGAACTCTCCCTGGTGCTGTGGTCACTGCATTTTTGTGATGTTTGTGATGAAGAGTCAGCACTGATGCCGGCTCTGTGACCGCTCAGTGGGATAAAACCTGTGACAGTTTGAGGTCAGGGGGAGGAGCCTGTCATCTCACTGACCTTTTTAATTTCAACATGGGAGGAAGGAAAACTTCAAGCTGAGAGATTTTCTGTTTGATGAGCAAAAATAACACAAAATATAAATGTATCCCTTTATCAGAAACATATAGAGAAAAGAAAATGTCTTAATTTTACTTCCCTGATTGCTTCAGTCATCCTCATTTCAATGATAAATCTTTTTACTGTGAAAGATATAGTCTAAATATACTTTGAAAATAGTCTGATTATAATGCAAAGCAGATAATCCTGATGTCACTGAATAAATTACCATCAGAATAATGTGTGAACTCAAACCTCAGACGAAGCCGAAGCTGTTTCTTTAGACTTTGAAGTGACCTTTTCTCTCCATCCTCTCTGGTGAGAAGTCTGTGTGAAGTCATGTTAGGAATGAGTCAGTGTGTACACAGCAGGTAAAAGCCTCCAACACTTTCTTTCCTCGTCGGTCTTTATTATGTTTACCGATGTGCTGGTATTGTGGAAACATCCAGATGAGGCCTTGTATCCTTAGATGTACACATTTGAAAGGTTTGTGAGCAGGCGCTGAATACACCCTCTCCTCCTGCAGGCTGCACACACACAGTCCCCGCTCCCTCAAGGCTGCCTCTGGGCCTGACACAGTTAGTTTGTTGACTCTGGCTTTCATCTCTGCCACCTCCAGAGCCCTTTAACTGTTTTTTCCCTCAATTTACACAGGCACTTCTGCTAAAAAAAAAAAAAAAAAACCCTCTTAGATATAACCTGTAATCCTGTTAATGTCTGCCCTGTTCCCCTACAGGTCAGAGGTCAGTGAAGGCAGCACCATCAGTGGACAGAGATGATGTCCATGCAGAGTAAGGTCTCATTTTAATAACATTTTAACTTTTCACATGTAAAAATGTACTTTATTTAATGGTTGTTTGGAAGAAACCTGACAACTCAAGCGTCAATTAATTGATTAATCATTGTGTGTGTGTAAAATGTATACATTGGCAGAACAAAAGGTCACCATGGTGACTATCGTTATAATGAGGGGTGGGACCATGCAGGGGCACAGACAGAGGGGGTGGAGCTAAGGGCTACACATCATTTTATAGGTATGAAAACATGGGAAGTTACATTTTCTTTTAGCAATCACTTCTCATTTTATCCCTTTAAAGCTTTTTTGGCATCTTCACTTTCACCATAGGCTGTATAATGCAGTGATTCCCAACCTGTGGGTCGTGGCCCCTTGGTGGGCTGCGGAGGTGTTGCAAGTGGGCCGCCAAATCATTTCCAAAATAGCCTGAATTTTAAAAGAGGGCAGTTATCAAAAGATACAAATATAAAGAATAATGTTTAAAATGATAAAACTCAGTTAGGTTTTTAAGGATAGAACGTGTTCAAAGATTCATATAAAGGAAAAGTCAAAGGCATGCTAAAGCCCAGTATGTAACATGACCCCAAATTTAACAGAGACCTAAAATGTAATTAAAAAAAATGCAATAAAACCCAAAATGTAATAAAACAAATGTTGTATAAGCCAAAAATGTAATTACTAACAAGTTGTTACATTGTGGGCATAAGCGTATTACGTTTTGGGCTTGACATATGTTGCATTGTTGACCAGTTTTAACATTTTGAGATTTTATTACATCTTCTTTCTTATATTTCAGGGTTTTTTTTTTTTTACAAAGCGAGCTTTCGCAAAACATTTTGAAGTTTGTACTTATAGGGTTGGGGGTGGGCTGCAAACATTTTTGAGACTTAAAAAATGGGCCCTGAATTGGAAAAGGTTGGGAACCAATGGTATAATAGATGGACTTAGTCTCTGCGACATCACCCGTCTGTTTCTGAAGCCCAGTTTTGAAGCAATACGACTGGTGCAGCCAAATTGGAAAAGGTATGGGAGATGAGTGCTCAAACTCACAGCTATAGGGCGCCTATCAGTCATGTGATCTGACCTATGCCTCTGATTGGGTGAGCTCCTGATCTTAATATCTTCTAAACTGCTGAGTTAGAAAATGAATCCATCATCCGTTGATTGATTCCATTCCTAACATGCTGTGTACAAACAGCACTGTATGCTGTATATTTACACTACAGCTGGACAATCAATTACAAATAATATTAAATTACTTTATGTCCTGCTGCAATATTCTGATTACAGGGAGTGAAATAATTCTTTGACTTCAAATGTGTCAGAATGCCAGATATATTTTTTTTGCAGCGGATGTTTTATTCTCTACTCAAGTGCTACTCAACCCTGAACTCAACCAAAGAGCCAAACTGTTGAAAAAAAGAGCAAGAATGTCAGCAGTGAAAAGTTGCAAAAACAGCAAGAAGTAGCCACAAGAATAAGTCAGAGGTGGTAAAAATTTGGAGGAAACTCGGAAAATGGACACTGAATTTTGTGTTTTTCATTATCTGTAAGCCACAATCATCCATACTTCAAGACATAAAAGCTTAAAATGATTCACTCTGTGTGTAATGAGTCTATGTAATTTCTGGGTTCTCCTTTATGAAATGAGTGAAATACAGGGAAAAAATAATCATGATTATATTGTTTTTGCAAATCGTTCAGTTCCAACTGATGCTACGGTTCATTATGCCTGAAGCCAGGTCCAGGACTTAAGATGGTTTTTTAGGTCCACACTGAGACACAAGCACACTCTCCAAACTTTGGCTATTTGGTCCCAGAGGCTCCAAAACTCTGTCTGTTTTCCAAACTGCTGACTACTCTAGCAGTGCATTTTACTTTGGCTGATATTCAGTATGTTGTAACAGTATGTGGAAACTTGCGAGATCTGCAGTACACTACAAGTATACTGCAAAATTTCTCAGTCTGCAACAGACCAATCGACCTGGAAGACTGTTTCCCACAATGCACAGCACTAATGCTGTTTGGCTATTATAGGTCACTCAGGTTTATGTGAATTATTGTCACCTACCAGAATAAATCAGCACAACTACAACTCTACACACTGCAAAAACGGAAATCTAATCAAGTCATTATGTCATATTTGTAGTAAAAATGGTCTTATTGTTCTTAATTTGAGCCACATTCACAAGACCAGGGCATAAAATGTCTTATTTCAAGTTTTTTTAAGACAAAAACGAGGTGTAAATTGCTTGTAACAAGTAAAAAAAATCTGCCAATGGGATAAGAGGAATTCGCCTGGGCAGTTTCTTGAAATTAGAAAGATGTCTTAAAACAAGAATCTTTTATCCCATTGACAGATTTTTTTGACTTGTTACAAGCAATTGATGCCTCATTTTTGTCTTTAAAAAACTTGAAATGAGACATTTTTATGACCTTGTCTAGTAAATGTGGCTCAAATCAAGAATAGTAAGACAAATTTGACTAAAAATAAGACA
>RPOG01005471.1:0-22691 GCA_008086565.1 Thalassoma bifasciatum | reverse complement strand
TCAATTTGAAAGGTGACCATCCTTTCCCGCTGGTTGGTCAGGGGTGCATACCTCTGGCAGTGAGGTGGATCCTCAGGAGTAGAAGACTGTACATGAGAAAGTAATGACACAATGTTTTACATCCATGAAAGTGACATAATTCAAGTCAGACAGAGAAAAAAAGTGTCTGTAGGTTTTCCACAACAAAGTTACTGTGGTGATCTGTGTTTGCCTGTGGAGTTATTCCTGACATACACACACACACACACACGCACACACACACACACACACACACACACACACACACACACACACACACACACACACACACACACACACACACACACACACACATCACAAAAGCATAAACGTCAGCTGTGTGATCATAAAAGAAACAGAACTCACTTGTTTCTGTTTAAAGCTGCTGTAAAACTTTCTCTACCAAAGTAAAGATGATTTTAGTACGGAAACCAATTTCTGACAGTAACGAAATTTAAATGTTTGCTTGGATTTGTTACGAATTTTTCAAACCCATATAAATTGCAAATTTTCAGATGAAAAAATCAAAATCTTCAGATAAAAAGTCAAAGTTTTCACATTAAAATTAAGCATGTTGTAGAAAAAGTCAGAACTGTGGGATTAAAAGTCAAAATTTTGAGGACAACTTTGGGGGAAAAAAGTTCAAGATATTCAACAAAAAGTTGGAACTATAAGAAAAAACAAAGTTGAAATTTGAGAAACAAGGTTGATTTTTTTAAGAATAAAGCCAAAAATCTGGGATGCAAAGTCCAAATTATGAATATAAAATAAAAACTAAAGGGAAAAAAATAGGAATTTGAGATAAAAGGTCAAAATAATGAGATAAACAGAGAAAATCTTGTTTCAAAAGTCTAATTTTTAAAAACAAAAAGTTGAAAATTACAAGAAAAAGAAGTTAAAATGTGAGGAAAAAGCTGAAATTCTGTGATAAAAAGTTAAAATTTTGAGAGAAAAGTCCAAATTTTAGGGGGAAAAAATTCCAAGTTGTGAATAAAACGTTGAGATTTAAGGAAAAGAAGCTGGAATTTGAGATAAAAGCTCAAAATTGTGAGATAAAAAGGCAAATTTGAGGAAAGATTAAAATTTCAAGATCATGAAGTCAAATTATTGGAAAAGGAGGCAAAATTTTGAAATCAAGTCAAAACCTTTAGAAAAAAGGTCAAACTTCTCAGAAAAATGTCCAAATTTTCAAATAAGTCAAAAATTTTAGAAGTAAAGTCAAAATTTTGAGATAATAAAGATGAAGCATTAGGGGAAAAGTATTGAGGAAAATTTCTTTTTCTGTTTTAGAAGAAAAGTCAGAAATAAGCAGAAATAAAAACCGGCTCCATAACTGCTGCAGAGAAAAGTTATAAAAAAGCCGTGATCTGCTGCAGCCGACGTCTGCAGAGTAAAGTTTAACGGACTCTGATCGGAGAAGCTGCAGCTGAACACGAAGCTGAGACTCAGATTAAATCCTGCTGAGTTTTCAGCTTCGATCAGAGCAAAAGTGAAGTTTTCTCTCTGAGCTGAAGCTGCTGACGAATGTTCTGGTTCAATCAAGCGTCAGTCAGACGACGCCCACCTCTCCTGCTTTAACTGAATCAGCTCCTCCACCTCCTCCACCTCCTCTTTAACGCTGAATCCAAACTCTGGGTCTGTCAGGACTCAGTGAAGCTCCTGAGTCTGAATTAAAGGACTTTATCTCATCTGTCACTAAAGCTTTAAGGCCCAAACTCAACGACTGCAGAGTTTTCTGTTTCTGACTGACTCATCTTTGAATCAAACCCAGGAGTGTTTTAACTGTCAAACACTGAACATATCTGTGTTACATCTTTCTTATCCTCTTCTTTTATGGGCATTTGGGCATTTTCAGCCTTTAAACAAGGTCCAAGCAGGTTTCAGTGCCCTTAAAGTCAGATTTGAGACCTTTTTAAAGCCACTTTGAATGAAATTAAAGACTAAAAACACATAAATATGGTCGATAGTTTGAGGATCCTGCTGCATTACAACCAAATCACAGCGTGTGTCACTTAATGAGACTCATTCAAGTTTATTTTCTGACTGTTTATTGATCATAAAGTTGCTCATTGGTTAATATCTGTGTGTAAAAGTGCAAAAAGTGACCTGGAAATCTCCTTTTAGAAAAGTCCCACAAAAAATAAAATCAATAAAACATTAAAAAATCCTGCCCTGACAAATTTAAGACCTCTGAGTGCTTTATGTAAGACCAGAATGTAACATTTTAATGAATTTCAGACTTTTTAAGGATGTGTAGGAACCCTGCTTTAAACCAAACTGATTATTTTTTCTTTTTAAATGGTGTGTGTACCTGCTGAGCTCAGCCTCCAGACGGAGCAGTTTCTCTGTCAGAGTTTTTCGTTCCTCTCTCAGACCGTCACAGTCCTGCTGCAAACACACACACCGCTGCTGCAGAGTTTCACAGTCAGCTGAGAGAGAGAGAGACAGAGAGAGAGAGGGAGAGAGAGAGAGGGAGAGAGAGAGAGAGAGAGAGAGAGAGAGAGAGAGAGAGAGAGAGAGAGAGAGAGAGAGAGAGAGAGAGAGAGAGAGAGAGAGAGAGAGAGAAGGAGAGCAGTTCAGAGTAATACTTCATGTTTCTGGAGGTTTTCTTAAACGTGATGTGACCTGGTTCCTGCGTCTCACCCTGCAGCTGACTGGCCGTGCTCTGCTGCTGCTGCTGCTGCGTAAACGCCTCCTGCAGTCGGCCGATCTCCTCCTCGTACTTAGCGGCCGTGTTCCTCCAGTGCTCCAGCTCAGAGCGAACGCCGCCGAGGTCGGCCTGCAGGGCGGCGATCTCACGCTCGCGCTCGGACGTGGCTGCCTCCATGGCGTGCCGCAGGACGATGATCTGGAGGGAGAAATGTGAACTTTAAGTTTCTGTAAAGTGACTGAGTGAGTTTCTGTCTTTGAATAAAGGGTCAGTGGTTTAACTTTAGGAAAGGAGTCGAAGTCTTAGAGACAAGTGAGGCACAGACGTATGAGAAGAGATTCAGAGTCAGGAGGAGTAAAGACGAGAGAGAGGAGGAGGTGAGGGGAGGAGGAGGTGAAGGGAGTCACAGTCTTTTTCAAACCGACCACTACACTCTCTCCCTCCGTCTGCACGTCCTCGTGGAGGCTTCTCCATATCAAGTCCTTCACAAACCGTTAGTTAATTAACTAATTGTGTCTGATGTTTCCCTCCTGAAACTGTTTATACTTGAGACAGGATTAAAAAAATAAAAGATAAAAGTAATTCAATAACTCAGACAAATTAAATAATTTCAGCACTTGCACACAGGCTGATCAAAGTCATGTTGCAGATAGTTTTATGTTCATTTTAAGAATTTTTTTCCTCATTATAAATTGTTTTTGATGCATTCGTTAAATTTCAACTTAAGTTACAACAAAAAGAAGCTTCTTGCTGCTCTGAAATTTAAAAATATCCCTGTAGTATTATAGTCATGATGATTTTGGAAAACTTGTTTTATGACATGAGGAAATTACAATAAATTGACTTAACACTGACTTATACATTAAAGCAAAATTTATCAGTTTAACCCTGTAAAGCTCAACCTATCAACAAAAAAGTAAAAAAATTCCAGTTTTTTGGAACTGAGTTGTTGATTAACCCTTTTAACTGAATCCACAAAAAATATTACTTTCTCATTTCATCCATGATATATTTCTTGTATCACATTTGACACAGTGGGCACTTCTGCAAACTATTTTATCGAGGTTCTTTAGCAAATATGCATTTATTTCATGCAGAAAACACGTATCTTTTTTTAAAAAGTAACTATTTTGATGTTATTCTTTTTTTTTTTTTTAAAGTTATTTTTTTGGCCTTTGTGCCTTTATTTGATAGAGGAGGACAGTGGATAGCGTCGGAAAGGGGAGAGAGAGAGTGGGGAGTGACATGCGGGAAATGGCCACAGGTTGGATTCGAACCCGGGCCGCCCGCTCGAGGACAAGCCTCATGGTGCAGCCATATCCACTTGGCCATCCGCACCCCTTTGATGTTATTCTTGCTGCAACTTCTTGAAAATATGTGAATGGATGATTTCATGAGTGCAGACGTTTTAAAAAGAGTCAAAATAAAACTCCAGCTGACTGTAGTGATATGATTTTTAAAAATAGTTTTAACAAGTTTTTAAAGAAACTATCTGTCATTTTAATGCGATAAAGGTCTTTGAACTCATTTATCAAAGATGATACACTTGGCTCTATAGGGTTAAACTAATATAATTAGATAAAGGTAAAGAAAAACCAAAGTCCACACCTGTGGGAGCATCATTCACAGGTGCACAGCTGTAGCTGACTCCTGTGAGATGCTGCTGTGAAACCATGGCAACAAACAACTTCCTGTTTCTGCCAGACAAAGGGAAGTTTGTCCCAAAGTTCACGCTCTAATTAAACTTTACTCAGCTGAGAGTGACTGATGTTAAAGGGAGAGTGACCTCTGACGGAGGAGACTGTGTCATGGAGGGGGAGGGTGAAGAAGTCATGATCACCTCCTCCTGGGCGGAGTAGAGCTCCTCTCTGGTGGTGCAGATGGTGCTCTCCCTCTGCTCCCTCAGCGCCTCCATGTCGGCCTGCAGCTTCCCCAGCTGAGCTACAAACACCAGAAACAACAAAGAGCCAAGTTAAACAGAGGAAAACGAGCAAATACTTGATGTGAGAGTGTTTTCCTGTTCTCACTCTGCAGGTACTGGATCTGTTTGGTGGATTCCTCCGTCTGCTGAGTGTTGTTCCTCCTCTCGTCCTCCAGCAGAGCTACAAACACAGGAATCAGAAAGACATGAAAACACCTGAAGCTCTGATTGGTTTTCAGGGTCAGCTGTGGGCGGTTTGTTACCTTGTAGCTCCAAACATCTCTGTTTGCCGGTGTTGGCTAAGTCCTGAGCCTCCAGCAGTTCTCTGTGGAGGTGGTGGATGACCTGCTCCGTGTCTCCAGGCTCCAGACCGGCCCGGTGCAGCTCAGCTACACACACATTACACACACGTTACACACACACACACACACACACATTACACACACACACACACACACACACACATTACACACAGGCTTTTAAAGCACTTAAAGCAGTAACATGAGTAAACAGCTCCCTCTAGTGGACAGCTGGGTGAAGTTCACGTTACCTTTGAGCAGAGCGACTCTGTTCTGTGGTTCGTTCAGCTCCTGATCGTCCATGTTTCCGTCTGAAACACACACAAAAATCACTTTTACATATTTATAAAAGAACTTTCAGAAGATGAACAGAGCTTTAAATAGAGACGGTATCAATTTTTGGGTTTTATAGATGTGTCATGTTTGTTTTTCTTTCTTAATTTGATTACTCTAATCTTTTTTTTCAAAAACCTTTTGTGATACAGAGTGGCAGTGTGTGTGTGTGTGTGTGTGTGTGTGTGTGTGTGCGTGCGTGCGTGCGTGCGTGCGTGTGTGTGACCGACCTGAGGTGTCGTCGCTGCTCCGGTCTTTGCTCGGACTCAGTGTGTCTGACATGTCTGACTCTTTGGCGTCCATCTGATTCCCTGTTCACACACACACACACACACACACACACACACACACA
Organism: Thalassoma bifasciatum; assembly: GCA_008086565.1. Lineage (NCBI taxonomy): Eukaryota > Metazoa > Chordata > Actinopteri > Labriformes > Labridae > Thalassoma > Thalassoma bifasciatum. Next base: position 17,118 of record RPOG01005471.1, on the reverse strand, counting down.
CACACACACACACACACAGGTTGGTGAGGGGCTCTCAGAGTGTGTGTGAAAGTCAAAAGCACATTTTCACACTAACAAACACTGGCTCAGGGTCAGTGTCTGGTCTGGATCAGTGTGTGAGGCTCAGACATTAAAACAGAAACTAATATTTAAGAGTTTAGAGCTTTTTGCGCCGTCGGAGTGAGAGTGTGTTTTCATAAATTTATATGTGTGGACAGTAAAAAGTTGTTTAAATGTAAAATCTGAGCGATAAATAAATCCACAGAGAATCAAAACAGACATTCAGGTCTTTGAAAACAACAGAGGCAGAGGTCAAAGGTCAGGCCTGTGTCAGCAGTTTTGCCTTTTGTGAAAAACATCTCACAAAAATTCAGTCAGTGAAACTCTTTACAAGCTGGGAAATATTTCAAATATGTTATAATTTCTTTGAGATGTTAAAAGCTGTTCTGATCCAAGTCATTGATAAAGTCATTAATGACACTTTCTGTCTTTCACTTCTCTCACTCATGTTCTGACATTTCCTACGTCTGTAACTAAACCGAGGTGAGAAGAAAAAGCAGCAGGTGAAGATTTTGCAGCTGCCACTTCTGACTTCATCCTGATTCATTTGTGAGAAACTAATGTGGACTCACAGTCCTGCTCATAAGTTAACATCCCCCAGCAGAATTTATGATTTTGAGCCTTTTTTCAGAGAATAAAGTGAAGGTTCTGGAGTGGCCATCTCAGTCTCCTGACCTCAATATCATTGAGCCACTCTGGGGAGATCTCAAACCTGCAGTTCATGCAAGACAGAGCAAGAATTTACAGGAACTGGAGGCTTTTTGCCAAGAAGAATGGTCAGTTTTACCATCTGAGAAAATAAAGACCCTCATCCACAACCAGCACAAAAGACTTCAAGCTGTCACTGATGTTAAAGGGGGAAATACACGCTGTTAAGAACTGGGGGAGGGAAACTTTTCATCAGGCTCATTCTGGAAGTTTCTGTTGTTATTATGATATAAAAAGAGTAAAGACAGTTGTTTGTTAATTAATTAATGTCTTCACCGACCACTAACCATGAGTGACAGAAACGTTTTTGCGTCATCAAACATAATCTCTGAAAATGTCTAAGAAATCATAAATCCTTCTGGGGTTTGTAAACTTTATCTATTTACCAGCTACGACAACGTTCACAGTTTAATAATTCAAAAGATTTGCACTTTCTCATTGGATAAAGAGTTATTTTTAAGACTACAAATAACACTTAAAGTGTCAGGAGCCACATTTAATTCCTAAAGTTTCTCCTGGTTCTCCACCTTTGAGCCGGTCGGGGCTGGCCAGGATGTCGTCTTCACCCAGCTGGTTGTTCTCCAGGTGAGCGTCCATCACTTCTACAAACACAAACAGAGTTTAAACTCGAAAACCAAACTCTGATCATGTTTGCAGATTTGTCTGAGTTTAAGTCGAGCTCTCACCGTCAAAATTTGCCAGTTTGTGGATGGAAGAACTGACGCTTTCTTTCAGCTGTTTGACGGCTGCAGAGAAGAAGAGAAACGGAGGAAATGAGTGAAACCAGCCTGAAGAAAACTCTGAAGAAGACAGAAACTTTTGCTTGAATTAATAAAAATCTGTCCATCAAAAATGTTCCTTCTGTTTTGTTTTAATTAAGGGGTAAAACTTTTGTACTGTTAAAACCAGCGTTTCTCAACCTCGGGGTCATGAGATTATCTCTGTGGGGTCATTTTGGAAAATTCTGACTAATATAAAACTACAAAATTTCAGGCAGAGTTGTTAAAGTTGTTTTCTGTGTCTAAAACTTGTTGTATCAGCTAAGTTTCTTTAATCTAAACTGTAAGTTTTTTCCTGAACGAGTTCAACGAGCGATTGGTCATGAACTCGTTAAGATTTTGCAAAAAGTGAAATTTGAGCAATAGTTTATGTCTTATATTTAGTCAAAAAATTGCCTTTTTATTCTTAATATGAGCCACATTCAACTGACGAGTCCGGAAAAAATGTCTTATTTCAAGTTCTTACGAGACAAAAATAAAGTCTGAATTCTTGTAACAACTTTAAAAAATGGAGTACGAAAAAAAAGCATCTTATATTAAGACATAATTTGCATTTCAAGAAACTTGACAAGCAAATTTTTCTGACTCCACTGGCAGATTTTTTACTTGTGAACTGCAAATACTGTATTTCTGCCTGATAAGATTTATAAAGACTCTAAAAAACTCCTTTCACAAAAATGAGAAGACAAAAACGTTGACTTTTTCTTCTTCACGTTCAGAAACATAAACATTAAAAATTAACCATGGGCTGTTTTTTCCCCACTTTTTTGTTCAGATTTTCATTTGTTTGTGTTGATCTTTGTATCTGGGGGGTCCCAGATACCAGTGTGTGTTAAATTTGGGGTCACGACCCAAAAAGGTTGAGAACAGCTGGTTAAAACCACAGTGAGAATGAAAAACTGTCAACATGTTAAATAGAGATGAATCCAGGTCCATCTGTGCAGTAACAACGTGAACTTTGACCAGAGAGAAATACAATCAGCGCCTTTTTCAGTCTTTGTTTCTCAAAATACTTCTTGTAAACTTCACAGAATCAATCTTTATGCCTCATTTTCTGTCACCAGCATCTAAGAAATTCAACTATAACACGAGTCGGACGTGATCATGTTCCAACATCAGCTGATGTTCGTTAGCGTGTGAACATTCAAGACCAGAGATGATGCTTCAGCTGCTTCTGAAAGCACAAAAAAGCCTTTTAAATCAAAATAAAAGGACTAAAACGAAAGAGAAAATCAAAGGTGGAAGACGACAGCAGTAACAAAAGAGATAAAGCAGGAGGTCGAGTCCTGGGAGAAACTGCAGAGGCAGCATGCGATTAAAAAAAAACGCTTCAGAAGAAAAGAAAGTGACGGTTCGAGGGTTGAAGACACAAACCAAACGTACGTAAAATCAGGATTATTAAAGCGCCACGTCAACTCATTCAACAAGACCGCAGCAGTTTGTTTAAAGGAGCAGTTCACTTTCATCTCGTTAAAAAGTCACTGAGTCAAAAAAAACAACAACTTTGTCGTCATTCATTCACTGTCACATGCAAACTCTTGATCTGAAGGTTTTATTCATGATGTGTCTGCAGAAAAATGCTGCTCTGAAAAGTTTTAACAGTGTTTTCAAAGCTGTGTTTATCTTTGTGTTTAGTTCTTGAGGGAAGTTGACAGAAACTACTAAAATTACAGAAGTATTTACATCTGAATTAAATCTGCAGAGTCAGTAACTTCGACTAAATCACTTCTTAAAACTTTCTGTTATTGGAGAGTTTCCTGATTTTAGCTGAGTTTTTTATTTTGAGTTTCTTTCATTGAAATATGTGTTGTACTTTGTTGTTTTAATTTTGCATATCTGATAATTCCTTTTATCCTGTTCTCCTGCCTGATTTTACGGGAATTATTTTCCAGAGAATTTTTGTTTTTATTGCCTGTAAATCACTTTGTAACTTTGTGTTTGAAAAGTGCCATAGAAATATAGTTTCTTATTATTATTACTATTATATTTATCTTTAGTTTTTGCTTGTCTTTTAATCTCTTATGTATTAAGTTTATTGTTTGAACATCCTGGTGTTGATTTATGTCTTTATGAAAAACTTTCTGCCAAACGAATCTCATAAAAACAATCGGCAAAGCTGTTAAAACAAATTCTCTAATTGCCGTATTGTTTTTAATACACGCACTTTAAGAGTTTTTTCAACTGTTAATTTTCATGCTTTCACAACTGAACTCTGTGGAGAATAGTCATGAATAATCATGATCTGTATCAATAAACCTAATACGTTTACAGGAATAAAACACGGTGATTAAACCTCAGAAAACAAAGTGCAGAAAAAAAATGTGATTTCACAGGAAGCATTTTTAATTTATCATCCTATATATCTACAAGACACTTAAAATATATTGTATTTTTACATGGTTTAAAGCTAAAAAAAATCCCCATTTTTCTCTGAAACACTTCTTTTTTTATTTAGCTGCTGTCTCTTTAAGGCTCGACAAACAAACCCCCTTCACTCTGATTGGCCAGCTCTCAGGGAACCTGTTGGGGGCGGAGCCACAGTGAGACCTCTGTGTTTGAGGTCTGCCTCCTGTACGTTAACTCTACTCTTATCCAGCATAATAACCTTCTATACATGTTTACGATATTGGAAAACATAATACCCCCTCTTTAATTAAACACTAATTAAGTTTTGACTGTATGTATGTGCACAATCAGAGCAGGTTCCTCTCAAGATGTTTAACCCTATCAGGCCAGTATCGTATTTTATACCTCTGTCACATCAAAATGATAAATTGTTTCTTTAAAAACCTGCTTAACATATTTTTAAGAACATATTCTACCACCTTGAGGATTATCATATCACTACATTCAGCTGAAGCAACTTTTCTTTTTAAATAACTGTTTTCTGCATGAAATATATGCACATTTACTAAAAAAAACTTTAACAAAATAGATAAAACAGTTTGCAAAGTTGTCCAGAGTGTCAAATGTGATACAAGAAATATATCATGAATGAAATAATAAAGCAATTTTTTTTTGTAGATTTCGTTAAAAGGGTTAATAAACATCTCAGTTCTGAATAATTTGAATTTCCTGACTATTTTTGATAGATCAGGCTTTACACTGCAAAAACTGAAATATAAGAAGTCATTCTGTCTTATATTTAATCTGTCTTATTATTCTTGATTTGAGCCACATTTACTAGACAAGGTCATAAAAATGTCTCATTTCAAGTTTTTTAAAGACAAAAATGAGGCATCAATTGCTTGTAACAAGTAAAAAAAAATCTGCCAATGGGATAAGATAAAAGATTCTTGTTTTAAGACATCTTTCTAATTTCAAGAAACTTCCCGGGTGAATTCGTTTTATCCCATTGGCTGATTTTTTTGACTTGGTACAAAAAATTTACACCTCATTTTTGTCTTTAAAAACTTGAAATAAGACATTTTTATGACCTGGTCTGGTGAATGTGGCTCAAATTAAGAACAATAAGACAATTTTTACTACAAATAAGACAGAATGACTTGCTTAGATTTCTGTTTGTGCAGTGAACAGGGTTAAAGTGCTGATTGTGTGTATTTGGGAGAAGATCTCTGCATGATAAATAATTTGTGAGTGTGTGAGTGAGTGTGTGTGTGAGTGTGAGTGAGTGTGAGTGTGTGTGTGTGTGTGTGTGTGTGTGTGTGTGTGAGTGTGTGAGTGTGTGTGTGCAGAAGCTGCAGCAGGAACAGACGTTTGTACTCACGCTGACACTCAATCAGCTGTTGGATTCTAGTCGAGTCTCCTCCGCTGTTGTTTACATGACAGTTGTCTGACAGAAACACAGAGCACTGACGTTACTGAAACTGTGAGAAAAGTGTCGAGAACCTAAAACTGATCTGTTGATTCTGCTGAGCTCAGAATCTGATTTTGATGCAAAAACTTGTTAAAGAGGATGAGACAAAGAGCTGAAGACAGACGTTGTGGCTGAGAAACACAGATTCAAGCAGGAGGAAAAGCATGACTGGGTCACAGAGAGGCTGAAAACTACACAAACAAACACGTTTCATGAGCAAACGAGCAGAAATCAAAGCCACACATGGCAGGAAGATTTTAAACAAACAGACAAAACTACAGACAGAGAGAAGACAAGTGGACAGACAGTTTCATACACAAGCTCCTGAATGAATCCAGCCTCATTACTCCAAGATTTCTAAAGAGCTTCACCCATCAGAGCACAGAGTCAGACTCAGATCTTTCACACATGCACCAAAACTTTGGAAACTTTATCCAAAAAAGCGGCATGTGTGAACGCCAACACCTCAGTTTTTCACTTCAACTTCCCTGTCAAAAGGACGTCCACAAGTCCTGGAATAAATCTGCTGTTCGGAGCAAAACCACAGAGATAATCACTTCAGCTCCGTTCACACATGCTCCTCATTTCTGAATTATTCAGGCAACTCCAACAACTTCTCTAACCCTCGGGAAACCAAACCCGCTGTCGAGAGCAGAAAATAAAACATAATAGAAGCTTTCAAATGACTGACATTTACAAACCATTTGTCCAATCTAAAGCCGACAAAAAAGGTAAAATTGCCACATTCTCACGCTTCCCATGGTACTTGAATGCATCATGAGCGATGTCAACAACATGCCAAAACAGAGCGGACAATACGAGAAGTTTATCAACATTGTCCTGATTCTCATGTCCTCTTTGGAAATGTGTAGAAAACCAACCATTTGCTGAATTCTGTTAAAAAAAACCGCTATATTTTCTGCTTTTATCAACCTCTAAATGATGAATATACAACATGAATTTGCACCTCAAAAATCCTTTGAATTTTGCCTGAACCCATAGAGGAGCAGGATTTCCCTTTGTAGAGAAAAATGAGACCACAGTGAAAATGTGGAAGTAAAAAACAACCAAATTAAACCTTTAGATTAAACTCCTTTTAAACATGACTGACTTTTAACATTAAGAACATTATTCTTTATGTTTTTATCTCTACGTAATTACACCCCCTCACACACAAAAATAATACTATTGGAAATGATTTGGTGGCCACTTGCAATACCTTCATGGCCCACCAGGGGCCGCGGGCCACAGGTTTGGAATCACTGGTATAAAGGTTGGATCCAGTCTAAATAAGTGAGTCATATAAACACAAAATACAACTAAATAGAAATCTCTTTTAGGTTAAAAATCAGTCTAGGGACAAAAAAAACACGTTTTCAAACAAATCCACAAACGTGTGAACGGAGCCTGAGACTGTTTCTCGTCTCCGAGCTGGAAACAGAAAACCTCGTCTCTCTCGTCTCCATAGGGACGTCAAACACCTCGATATCTATGCAGACGGTTATTATTCAGTAATTCACCTTAAATCCAAGAGCTCAGTAATATTTTCAAAAATGTAGTTTCAAGATGTTTTACGGTTGTTCTTCACTCACTTTATGCCACTTTATCTGAAACTGTAACTTCTGCCTGAAAAATGAAATCAAAGCAAATGTTGGTCTAATTTTTTGCGAAAATATTCTTCTTGTACTTGATTTGTGCAAAATTCTGAAACTGAAAAATACAGAAACATGTCTAATATGAAGCTATAAAAAGACAAAAATGATGTCTGAGTTGCTTGTAATGAGTAAAAACAATCTGCCGATGATGTTAGAAGAATTTGTGAATAATGTTTTTATATAAGACACTTTTTCTCACACCACTGGCAGATTTTTTGTTTTCGTTAAAGGCAACTGAGACATCAAATTAGTCTATAAATAACTTTAAAAGGGTCTGGTACATGTGGCTAAAGTCTCAAAGGGCATTTTCACTAAAACGAGACATCAACACTTGCTGAGTTTTCAGTTTTTGAAGTGTTTGTTATTTTCTTAGTGAATCATATAATTCCACTTTTTTCATTATTTCATATGTTAAAACTAGTTTATTCTAAATTGTTTGTCACATGCTTATATTTAACGCTGGGAATCAATGAAAACCAGTTTCTGTCTGTAAACACATAAAGAAACAGCTGAAACTATCTTAAATCTAACAAACAACATTTTTATTCGTGAACCACTTTCAATAAGAAATAATATTCTTTTATTCCAACATCATTCAAACTTTTGGTGTCTCAAAAGTCTCTGATGTCTCCAGAACTGAGCTGTATTTTCTGATCAAACAGTGGCTCAACAGTTTATTATAAGTGTGTAACAATTCAGCTCAACAACGATTGGATTGTATCATAAACTGTGGTTCAGATACAATTCAAGGACGATATTGGTTCATTTGGAAAAATCTGATCTGAAACTATACAGAAACTTTTTAGCCAAAAATGTAACCAGCAGGTTTAAGTTCAGAGAGACTTTGTTAATTACAGTTTAAGACTTTTTAAGACCTTTTTGATGCCACTTTGAGAGAAATTTAGTTGCTCACTGATTTAATTCTGTATGTAAAAGTGCAAACACTGACCCACAGTTATAGACTGTTTAGTTAGGATGCAGATAAATGACATCAGCAGCTTAAAAAAAGTTTTAACTTTAAATCTCCTTCGCGAAAAGTCCCACAAAGAAAAAATAAATAAAATCAATAAAATATTAACAAAATTTAAGACCTTTAGTAATTTATTTAAGACCAGAATATATCATTTCAATGAATTTAAGACTTTTTAAGGCCTTATAATTATCCAATATGATCCAATGGCACCTCAAAAGGTGGTTGGAAAGACTTTTTGTGCTGCTTTGATGTTTTACTCGACCTTCACATATCCTACAAAACGGCGAGCGTCTTATTTAGAACATTTCCATCTTTGCAAAACCCAAAGTGTTGAAAGATCTTCGCCAAGTTCAGATCATAGGAGTATAAATCAGTTCATGGATTTATTAAACGAATCATTACTCCCCTTATTTATAACGACAACACTGATTTGCTGCTTTATCACTTCTTAAAAGTGTCATTACTTCGCTTTCTTTCTGGCTGATTCGACAGAAATGTGTCTGAAAGAAGAGTGGAGATCCAGAGCTCTAATATTGCTTTAGTTACAAAGACTAAAATATTTAAAGCAAGAGTTGATTATGATTAAAAGAAAAAGTTATGAGGATGAAAAGTCAGCCGCCAAATTAAGGATGAATGAAACTGGAGAAATCAATCAGGTGTCTAAAGTTTTTCATCTTTGATTCACTTTGTTTTAAATCAGGTTTGAAAGCTGAATAGTTTTTTATTCCTCTAACGGTGCACAACAGAAACGTTATCTACGTTAGAATAATGAGACTAACTACCATCAGCATCTTCATCTGGACCAACTGCACCATCATCGGTGTCTGTGTCCTCCTCATCCTCGTCCTCCTCCTGGCTCTCAGGGGTCTGCGGCCTCTCTCTCTCCTCCACAGCCTCCTCTCTCGCTCCGCGGGAGGAAAGGTCCACATCTGTCATGTGACCAGATCAGACATGTGGACACCGGTTTGTGCAGACGGGAGCAGCCAATCACATATGAGAACAGAGCGCGGCAGGACGACGGCAGGTCCCTTCAGAGTGTGTGTGTGTGTGTGTGTGAGTGAGTGTGTGTGTGTGAGTGTGTGTGTGAGTGTGTGTGTGTGTGAGTGTGTGTGTGAGTGTGTGTGTGAGTGTGTGTGTGAGTGTGTGTGTGAGTGTGTGTCTGGTGTGAGTGTGTGTGCGGTGGCTCAGTGAGCAGTGACACAGTCATCACCTCCAGCATTCATCATCATCATCATCATCATCATCATCAGTGCTTCATTCAAACACCAGGAGTCGATCAGTGACCAACAGCTCTTTTTCCCCAGAGGAAGAAGAAAACAAAAACAAAGCAGTGGACAGGCAGGTAACCGCGGAAACAACCCAGATTACCCACAATCCCCCAAATCAGCCTCCACAGAGAGCCACCAAGTCCCGTCTGACACACAAAACTAAAAAAAACCCAAGACTGTACGATGAGACCTAAAGTCACATGATCGAACTGGACTGAGACGATTCCCTCACACTAAACTTTAAATATAGGAAAGGTTGAATAACTTTAACTGATGCTTTTCTTCTTCACTAAAATACTGAATATCTTGGTAACACGTTGTCACACTTTACTATCATTAAACGGTCACACTTTATTTGAAGGAGTAAACATAAAACTGACACTGTCATAAACGTGACGTCATTAAGCTGAAGGAGGCTTCATGTTTATGAATGTTGTCATTAAGCGTCATTCAGTGAATTATGTCACTTTTAATGCAAAGTCAACATTGTTAGGGATGTACCTGATAAAACAACGTGATATTTACAAAGACAACATAATATGTCACTGTTTTGCCAACAAAGTATTGCGCATTATATCAAATACATCCCCTAACAATGATGACTGCATTTCATTGCACTTTGCATAAACTGTATTTTTTTAAAGAAAAACTAATTTGTTATGTCTTTAACAACAAATTCTAGTTTGAGACAAACATTTAAGCAGATTCATGTTTATTAGTCCTTACAGTCGGGTTCCCTTTAAGGCAGGATCAGGATCTGGATTTAATCAGGATTGTTTTTCATATTCAGATTATTCTGACCTTAAAACAACATTTTCAGACCTAAATGTTTCTGATCCTTCACCTTGAACTATTATTTTTCTGCCACATTTCAGGACTTTACTCTGGTCTTTGTCCTTGAATGTGTTTTATAAACTCACGTTTTCTCATCCTGATAAAAATGTTCATTTAAAGACGAAACAGTTGTTGAGTTTCTGCTTTAAGCCTGTGCAGAGTCCACATGTAGTGAAGTGAGACGTGACTCCATGAAAAGTAAATGTTCACAAATTTGAGAACAGAATTCATTTGAAGCAACATAATTAATTGTTTGTAAGGTCAAAGCTGGAGGCTGAATGAAAATGGAGACACCTATTCCTGTTTATGTTTTAAAGCTAATCTATCAACTGCTCTGAAAATGTTCTTGCATGTATGAATATAATTTAATGACTAAAATAATTCAGAGGTGAAACAGTCACATCTTTATTCCAGTTTCTGAGTGATTTTGTGTTTATGCTTCTCAGATTATTTCAGGAAAATCTTGAGACTGATTTTTATCACAGAGTTAACACAGAGGGCTAATTTCTTCAACAGTAAATAAAATATCTCAGATAAATCAACGTCAGGTGTCTCGTCACATCACTGAAGGACACCTGAAGGCTGGAAACGAAGCTACAAACATAGAAACAGAAGAAGAAGAAGAAGAAGAAGAGCCAGACTTCCACTGTGACAGACACATGGACACAGAGCAGCAGAAGTCGTGTGGACGTCGTGCAGGAAGTCGTCATGCAGGAAGTCGTCATGCAGGAAGTCGTCGTGCAGGAAGTCGTCGTGCAGGAAGTCGTCGTGCAGGAAGTCGTCGTGCAGGAAGTGTCATGCATCGTTAGTGCAGGATGAGGTGGTGAAGTTAGCAGCGAGAGAAAAGAGAGAGAGAGAAGAGAGAGAGAGATGACGGCGGCTGAAGAAGAAGGACGAGCGTCCCAGAGCAGAGATGTTAGACTCACCCAGGCTGTTGTTCTCTTTTATGCTTTTCTCTTGTAGCTGTTCTAACCGCACTGTAAACAACAACGACAACAACAACAACAGCAGAGAGAAGCGTTGACTGAAAGGAAATCCCAGCGGAGCCACCTCATTGGTCAGAGACACTCTGACCCAGCCAATGGTTGCTATGGTTACTTTAGTGTGAACGGGGAGTTTGGCATGCAGGGGGGGGGGTGGAGCTCAGAGTTAGTGAGGGAGTGTGTGTGTAAGTGTGTGTGTAAGTGTGTGTGTGTGTGTAAGTGTGTGTGTAAGTGTGTGTGTATGAGTGTGTGTGTGTACAAGTGTGTGTGTGTGTGAGTGTGTGTGTAAGTGTGTGTGTGTGTAAGTGTGTGTGTACAAGTGTGTGTGTACAAGTGTGTGTGTAAGTGTGTGTACAACTGTGTGTGTGTGTGTGTGTGTAAGTGTGTGTGTGTGTGTGTGTGTGTACCAGGGATGTAACAACACAACTCAACACAGTTAAATCAGTGGATGTAAAAACCTTAAACTTCTCTTTGACTCTTTTCACCTTTTTCTCTGGAGCTGGACGAAGGTCAGAGGTCACATTAAATTACGGCTGAGTGACTTTGGGCCATTTTTTGCTATTTTTTTAGCGTATTTCCAGGTTTTATCCCAATTTTGAATTCCAATTTTGTTGCTTTTTTGGTAATTTTCACTTCCTCAAACTAAGTTTTATTGCTGCTCTTTGCTGTTTTGTCCCTTTTTACCACTTAGATTGTTTCTTTAATAAAGGTAGTTTTTAACAGTTTGTCTCTCTGGTTGAGAAACTCTGGTGTAGAACAGAAAACATCTGCTGTAAAAACTGTAGCTGATATTTTGACACATTTCAGGTTATAGAAATATTTCACTGTGATTAGAATAACAGGACGTTCTGATCGACTGGCTGTAAATGATGAGTTATAACATTTACTGTCAGTCAGAATAACAGAAAAAAGCCTGTTAGTGCGTCTTAAACGTCCTGTGGTGGAGACACAGCAGCAGGTGAAGGTTTTGCAGTGAAGGAAACTCTGCCAGTGTTTCCCACATGGATGAAAACTGGGCACATCCACAAAGACGCTCGCCAACTGTTCTGGCTGTTTTATCTGTGTGAGATCGCCATCTGCTACCAATGAAGTGGAGGACGCTCTCTCTCCTCGTTCTCCTCGTGCCACAGGAGGTGTAAAGCAGTGAAAGAGGAAAACACACTTCACATCCTGATAGAGATGTTAAACCCAGCGTGTGAATCGTGTCTGCGTTGAGTGTGGCGTTACATCCTGGCGTGTAAAACCGTGTTGGCGTGCTCTTACCCTGCAGGGCGGCGAGCCTCTCGTTGGTGAAGTCGTTGTCGGCCTGCAGAGCTTCGATGCGAGCCTGGAGAACCTGCTCCTTCTCCTCCATCTCCTCGATCCGCAGCTCCAACTCCCTCTTCTCCGCCGCCCCCCGCTGGGTCAGCTCCTCCTGCCGGCCCTCGGCTGCCTGGAGGAGGAGGAGGAGGAGGAGGAGCAGAGAGTAAATACAGGATCATGGAGCAAAGAGAGAGGAGAAGGTGAGGAGACAAACTGAGGAGGAGCAGAGAGTAAATACAGGATCATGGAGCAAAGAGAGAGGAAAAGGTGAAGAGACAAACTGAGGAGGAGCAGAGAGTAAATACAGGATCATGGAGCAAAGAGAGAGGAAAAGGTGAAGAGATAAACTGAGGAGGAGCAGAGAGTAAATACAGGATCATGGAGCAAAGAGAGAGGAAAAGGTGAAGAGATAAACTGAGGAGGAGCAGAGAGTAAATACAGGATCATGGAGCAAAGAGAGAGGAAAAGGTGAAGAGACAAACTGAGGAGGAGTTAAAGGAAAGAGAAGAGGAAAGAATGAACTGTCTGAGCTTTACCTTTATTTTATCGGTGAGCTCTTTGATCTCGTTGACAGCAGCGTTGTACTTGTTGGCGAGCTCCCTCAGCTCCTCCTGGCCTCGCTCAGACATTTCCTTCAGGTGTGTGCACTCGTCCTCCGTGTTACTCAGAGAGCGCTGCAGGAAAAACCAACGATCAAACCAGAAAAATTTCAGGTTTCAAAAGCTCCATGATTGTGACAGAGCATTAAAACAGCGTCAGTTTAAATTTCAGACTTTTAAGACCTTTTTAAAGCCACTTTGAATGAAATATAAGACCAAAAACACATAAATATAGTTGATGGTTGGGGATCCTGCTTATTACAACTAAATCATAGCATTTGTCACTAAATGAGACTCATTCAAGTTTATTTTTGTCTTGAACATAAAAAGTGCAAACACTGACCCATAGTCACAGACTGGTTAACTAGGATGCAGATTATAATCTATATCAGCAGCTTATAAAACAATATCGACAAAGTTTCTCCTTCTCGAAAAGTCCCACGAAAAAAAGAAAAACATAAAACGTAACTAAAAACTTGCCCTGACAAATTTAAGACCTTTGAGTAATTTACTTAAGACCAGAGTATAACATTTTACTGAATTCAAGACTTTTTAAGGCCTTATGGGGGAAAAACACCGTATTTGTCTGGGTTGAATCTCCGTTTTGCGCATGTTGACTGTGTTTGTCAACTCACGTCGGCTGAAAGCTGGTATCATGGCATTGAGGAGTTCCCGTGCTTCCCACTCCGTACATAAGTCTCTCTTCATTCATGTTGGTCTGAAAAACCTTAAACCTGCAGACTCCTGGCATGTCTCCGCTTGTTGTATCTGTTTATGGTCAAGCTGAATACGATCTTATTTTGACACGGTTTGTTTTATTTTGAAAGTCACAGGATCTTTTTGATGGTTTCGGGGCACCACTTCCTGTCCTGCTCTATCTACCCTGAATTAATGCATCACAGCTGCGTCATCGAGATGGTTGTGGCGTATTTTAGCCGTTAGTTTTAGATCCATGAATTTCAGACTTTTCAAAGATGGTGTCGTCTCCCTGTGTCTCACCTCCACCTCTGACAGCTTCCTCACCACCTCGATCTTCTCCTGCAGGACTCTCCTCAGAGATTCCTTCGCCGTCGTTTCGTAGTTGTGTTTGTCTTCCTGAAGAGCCAAGAGCTCTTTACGGATCCCTTCCTCCGTCTGGGACTGTTGGAGGATTAAAGATCACGTTAGACGCTTTACTCATTACCTGCAGAAACATTTGTTCCATCCATCACTGGTTTCTTTGAAAAACGTGTGTGTGTGTGTGTGTGTGTGTGTGTGTGTGTGTGTGTTACCTTAGAGTAAGCTTGTATGTGTGTGTGTGTGTGTGTGTGTGTGTGTGTGTGTGTGTGTGTGTGTGTTACCTTAGAGTAAGCTTGTAGCTGGCTGCCCATCACCTCCAGTCTGGAGAGCAGACGATCTTCATCAATCAGAGCCTGGAGGAGAAACAAACTTAGTTTAATAAATATATGAACAAACGGAGAAAAAAAGAAGGTTGTTCATCAAATCTTTCATGTAGAGACAGAAATGAGTCTGTGGGTAAAAGTTTAAAGTTTGATGACGGCGTCTCCCACCTGCCAGCTGCTCTCTGACGCCTCCTGAGTGGTGGCTAACAGACGCTGCAGCGTGGCCAGCTTCTGCTCCAGCATCTGCTCTCGGTGTAAGGCCTCCTGGAAAATAACAGCCAGAGAAAGATTTTAACAACAGAAAGAAGATTCTTGATGCTTGAAGCTTGAGTGTAGCTCCATGAAAGGACCAGTAGGTGTCAGTGTCGTACCTGTAGATACTGGGAGAGCTGGAACAGTTCCTGAGAATACATACTGGGAGTGTTGGCTGCAACCTGGAAAACACAAACACACACGTGTTCACTCTGGTAAACTGCTCCAGGTAAAAGAAGAATAAATATGACACAGAAGAGGAGGAACACAGACTCTCACACACACACATCTACACAAAAGCTGCACAAGAAGATGAATCTTTGTGTTTCTGTGTTTACGTCTTTTATGGTGTGAAATTGGGCTGAAGGTTTGCAAAAATAACTTAATTGCAATTATTTCTCCAGACTTTGTAATTACGGTTAATGTGCGATTACATTTAGGTTTCCTGTCTTATGTGTTGTTCAGCATTTTTGGAAATGAACATCGACAGTTACAGCACGACAGAAACCCATAAAATATTTTTGCTCCTCACGCTGATGCTTTTTGCCCATTTTTCCGCCACTTTTGGACCATTATGTTGCTACTTTCTATTTTTCCATGTTTTCCCCCAATTTTCTTGCCTTTTTTATGCCTTTCCCCATTTTTTGCACCACTTCAAGACCATTTTTGCTACTTTCTGACTATTTTCTGTGTTTTCTCCCATATTCTTGCCTTTTTTATGCTTTTTCCTGTTTTTTCTGCCACTTCAGGACCATTTTTGCTACTTTCTGACTATTTTAAATGTTTTCCCCCAATTTTCATGCTTTTGTCATTTTTTTCCCTCAACTTTTGGACCTTTTTTTTTTTTGCTATTTTCTGACTATTTTTCATGTTTGCCCCAATTTTCTTCCTTTTTTTATGCTTTTTGCCAATTTTTTCCTCAACGTTTGGACCATTTTACCATTTTCATGTTTGCCCCAATTTTCTTCCTTTTTTATGCTTTTTGCTAAATTTTTCTCCTACTTTTGGACCATTTTTATGCTACTTTCTGACTATTTTCCCCCAATTTCTTGTAATTTTTTCATGCTTTTTGCCCATTTCTGCCACCTTAAACTTACTTTTATTGCTACTGTCACCACAAAGATTGTTTCTCTTACAAAGATAAGTAAAAAAAAACATGTCTCTTTAGTCGAGCAGGGTTGAGTCAGTCTGGTGTAGAGTTATCAGTTATTTTGACACATTTCAGGTTAAAGAAATATTGCACTGCCAGTAGAATATTGCAGCAAGTCATCGTGTAATTTAATCTAATCTGCGATAACTTTCCCAACCCTGGTGTGAAATAAATGTTTGAGCTGAAAAAGATGGTTAAATTATCTTTTTAATGTCTTCAAGTGTTTCAGAGACAAACTGCAAGAGTTAGAGGAAGATTTGAGCTCTTTAAAAGTTTCTCCAGTTGAATGTTTTAGCAGGAAGGAAAACTTAATGTTCAGTATTTCCTAAATCCTGATTCAGCGATTTTAAAGAAGCAAAAAATTTAGAGAAACATTTGTTTGTTTGTGGCGTCAGATCATTAAAAAGCCTCAGGGTGGGAAAAGCAGGTGTAACATGACTCATTTAACCTCCAGGTTTTTAGTACCACAGCTTCAACCACAGCTACATGAGGTCTTTACAGAACACACACACACACACACACACACTCTCGTGGAAGTTAATGTGTGTGTGTGTGTGTTTCTGAGTCTTATTTAATGTGTCAATCTTCAGGGACCGTTGAGGTTGGAGCATCCGTGTATAGGACGGTTAATTATGTTAGACAAATGGTTCAAATCTAATCACAGCTACTCTCTCTCTCACACACACACACACACACACACACTCACACACACACTCACACACACACACACACACACACTCAGCTCCAGCCTACATTCCTCACACAGGTTGCTCTCAGGCTCTGTTGTTCTCACTGTCAGAGGGAAACACTCCAGGATGAAGCTGCAGAGAAAACTAATCCTCTGTGTTCAAAAGACATTTTAGACTTTGAACCATTTTTTTGTCTTCACTTCAAATTTGAGCCGAACGATTGGCAAAAATAATCTAAATGCAGTTTTTTTTTTCCCTGTGTTGCAGTTTTGCTTTATTTGCCTGAGTTTTTCAGTTCCTGTCTCGTGTTGTTGCTGTGTGGAAAGTATCACAGAGAGGGACATCAGAGAAAATAACAGTGAATGGAAAAGTGATTTATGGAGCGTTTATTTTGGCTGCAGCGCACAATTAAAACGAGATTTAATTTCAGTCAGACTTTAAATAGTTTTAAGACTCTTAACGAAACAAAGCAGTCGAAGGCAGCAGTGGGAAAAACACATTTCCCTCCTGATCCACATGAAAGACTTCAGCAGCAGAAACTGGCAGCAACCCCTGCATTCCTCCATCAGCTGACGACTCCACTCAGTGTGTGTGTGTGTGTGTGTGTGTGTGTGTGCGTGTGTGTGTGTGTGTGTGTGTGTGTGTGTGTGTGTGTGTGCGTGTGTGT
>RPOG01005470.1:0-31980 GCA_008086565.1 Thalassoma bifasciatum | reverse complement strand
CCCCCCTCCTCACAGATGCAAACACAGAACTGACCTAGAATCAGCTGAGTGGAACATCTCTGCAGACCACAGGCTTCAGTCTGACCTCAGATCAGACTCTGGGACAAACACACTGCTCCTGCTGCAGGTACAGTGTCTCACAAAAGTGAGTACACCCCTCACATTTCTGCAGATATTTAAGTTTATCTTTTCATGGGACAACACTGACAAAATGACACTTTGACACAATGAAAAGTCGTCTGTGTGCAGCTTATATAACACTGTTAATTTATTTTCCCCTCAAAATAACTCAAACTATTGCCATTAATAGCAACAAAAGTGAGTACACCCCAAAGAGCAGGGATGTCCAAACTACGGCCCGGGGGCCAATTGTGGCCCGCTGTCTATTTTCAAGCGGCCCTCAGCTCTCATCTTACCATGTGTTAGTTATGTCACTTAAATTAATCATGTTCTAATTGTTTACGTTTACAGTTTCTATCAAGTGCTTGAAATAGATCTTTATTTATCTGGTAACGTTTCTCAAATATTTGGACTGTGCATCGGCGACTTCATAAAGCTAAAGCTCTGCACAATCTACAAAACCTCAACAACTTTTACAGCTGAAATTGAATTGCATTTGGCATGATGCAAAATGTGTTTCATGAGTTTTTTAGAAGAATAAAAACACATGAGAGGACCAAAAAACTGAAATAAAGATATAAAATGGTCAAAAAAAGTCAAAAGTTGAAGCATAAAATGGTTCAGAATGCAGGATAAGAGATATTTCGGGTTTTAAATGTTTTTATAATTGTTGTATAAACAAACGTAACAAAGTCCAGATCCTGATCCTGCCATTGAATTGTTACATATTTTTCCAAGGTTTGGTTTTATCTCAAAGGTCTGCAATGACAGCACAAGCATGTTTGACTTAACCATTATTGTTTGTTTGTTTTTTTCCCGGAAAACAATAAAAAGAAAGAGTTCTCCAATAGAGCGCTCATTTGTAACTTTCACTGTTTGTTAACATGTACATAAAAGTCACAGACCTTTGGTAATTTTCACAGTTTCCAATACGACCCTTTTGGGGAAAAGTTTGGACACCCCTCCTCTAAGAGACTACATCCCTAAAAGTCCAAATTGTGCAGTGCTTGTCTTTTTCCCTCCAAAATGTCCTGTGACTCGTTGGTGTTACTACAGTACATTTCATTGAGGGAAACATGAACTCCAACATGTACTGTGAAATAGTGCAGCAGAACATGATCCCCTCCCTCCAGAAACTGGGTGGCAGCTCAGTTTTCCAGCACGATAATGACCCCAAACACACCTCTAAGACGACCACTGCTTTACAACCATTTTTTTTAAACCAGCCAAATTATCTTTACAACCATGATTTACATCACTTTAAAAATATCCTTAT
This sequence comes from Thalassoma bifasciatum, assembly GCA_008086565.1. Classification (NCBI taxonomy): domain Eukaryota; kingdom Metazoa; phylum Chordata; class Actinopteri; order Labriformes; family Labridae; genus Thalassoma; species Thalassoma bifasciatum. The sequence continues at coordinate 30,584 of RPOG01005470.1, read as the reverse complement.
TGGAAACATCTTCATTATTTCATCATCTCATCTTCTCCATCATCAATACCATTATCATCATAGTTAAGATCATTATCCTGGTTAATCTTCATCATCATCATCATCATCTTCACCCTGGCTGAAGGTCACACTAAGTCTTGTTTCATGTGTCCTATATGACCTTCACTTTCTCATTATCATCTTTTAATAGGACCAGATGATTATAAAATATTTATGACGAACATGTGTAACTGCAGGTGATAGTGTGTGCTGCAGAGACGCACGCACACATCTTTGTTTGTGTGTGTGTGTGTGTGTGTGTGTGTGTGTGTGTGTGTTGGTGTTGCTAGGCAGGTTTGAGCTCCCTGCCTCCCCTCTGTTTCTCTCTCTGTGAAGGGGCTTGATCGCTCGGCTCATGAGTCTTTGTTTCTGTCGTCAGGTGAAAAACACGTTTCTATGCTGCTCTGCTTCACCCTCACACACCCAGGGTTAACTGAATTATCTGTTTGTGATGTTACGATTTTAAGTCTCATCATTTAATGTCTTATCTAAAGGAGAGAGCTCGACATTATATACTCAAGTGTATTATTCTGTATTGATAAAAAGACAAACAGACTGTCTAAATATGTTTCTACATTTCTACATTGAAGAATTCTAACAGGAATCAGCCATTAAAATAGTCGGTAGCTCCTTTTTAAGCTGAATGACATTTTAATCTTTTATGGCGACAGAGAAACTGAAGAGTTAAACCAGCAGATCAGAAGCCGTTGATATAACAATGAATCTGCAGCTGTTTGATGATCTGCTTCATTCTCGCTCTCTCCTGCCCTTTAATCCGCATCCTTCATCCTCTTTTACGATATTTTTTTTGCACATCTGAAACATCAAAACTGATCCCACTTCACACCTGAATGATGTCACCTGGACATATACAGCACAGTCAAATAAAGGGTTAATAATCTGCTCAGTCAGGATGAAGCTAAACACTGAAACTGCGCCACACTGATACAAAAAAAGACTTTAAGTTATTCACCGACATCAAACCTTCAGGGTAGGATCCATGTCACACACACACACACGTAAACTCACACACATTAGTTCTGGCATGCCTGTGATGGATACTGTCGATGTTGCCATGGAAACCTCCTCCTCCTCGCCCAAGGTGGAGGAGGAGGAGGAGGAGGAGGCAGAGGGGGGAGGGAGCTAGAAACATGAAAAGCTGCGGCCTCTATCGCCCCCGTCTCTCTCTCTCTAACTTCGTCTGAATGATTATGCAAATGCAGCTTCACACACACACACACACACACACACAGCTGCTGTAAGGATGTTTGTATAAGATAAAAACCAGCTGAGTGTTGGGACTCTGATATCATCCTGATTTCATATTTCAATCTGTCAGCAGAGAGTTTAGAGTTCAGTAAACGGAAAGATTGGTTTGTAGCTTTCAGGTTAGAGTTATACGTTTGGAGTCGTTTCATCAGAGTCGTTATTTTGAACTCTTACGTTTAACACTGATAGTAAAGGAGTAGCTATTTTAGTGTTAGTTAAATGCTGTTGTTAGAGTTTTTATTTAAACCTTATTAGTTTAAAGCTTAAACCTCGGAGATGTTACAAAAAAAATCATAATTCTAGAGTCATTCCATAGCAGTTATATTGGTGTCATTACATTACAGTCTGCACAGTCTTTACATCAGTGTTGTCTTTTCACTGATGTCGTTACAAAAGAGTCACTCCCTCCTAAAAAATAACTAACTTTTGATCAGGGAACATCAACTTTCCATCTTAAACTAAAACTTTAGATTTTTTTCTCATATTTTTTTTTTGCTTAGTTGTGTTACAATTTTAAATTTAAAACCTCGTTTTTTTTTCTCTCATAATTTTGTCTTTCATCTCACAATTTTGAAAATTCATCTCAAAATTTGAAATTCTAATCTAAAATTTTGAATTTTTATATCAGAATTACCATCCATCCATCCATTTTCTGCTATTCAGGGTCGCAGGTGCCTGGAGCCTATCCCAGCTGTCATTGGGCGAGAGGCGGGGTACACCCTGGATTGGTCGCCAGTCAATCGCAGGGCTGACACAGAGACAAACAACCATTCACGCACACACTCACACCTACGGGCAATTTAGAATAATAAATTAACCTAACGTGGGCATGTTTTTGGGCTGTGGGAGGAAGCTGGAGTACCCGGAGAGAACCCACGCATGCACGGGGAGAACATACAAACTGCACACAGAAAGGCCAACCATGCCCGAACAGGGAATCAAACCAGCGACCTTCTTGCTGTGAGGCTGGAGCGCTACCAGCTGCGCCACTGTGCAGCCCAGAATTTTAATTTTTTTGATAATTTTTGCAATTTATTTCGATTTTTCAACTTTTGTTGATTTCAAAATCTCAAAATGTTGTCTTTTGATTTCAATATTTGAACTTTTGATCTCAAAATTAAAGTTTTTTCCTCACAAATTTGGCTATGAAAAAATTTTGACTCTGATCTAATAAAAAATGTGTTTTTCTCATAGGTTTTTCTTAACTATCTTAAAATTTTTGACAACATTATCTTACAATTTGGAACATAAAATTTTGACCATTTATGTCAGAGCTTTGACTTTTTTGATCTCAAATTTTTGATTTAATGTGGGCCCCAAAAGCCAACTTTTCATTTATTTATTTTTTTATTTTTACCGGTGGACACTGGCTTTCATAATAATGCCTCACCATAATAATTTAATAAAAGAGTCGAAGCAAAAGAGCCATTATGTTGGAGTTGTGCATTCAAAGCTTACAGTTTAGAGTGGTTACATTGGAGTTATTACGTAAAAGTCTTTATACGCGAGTCATTCCATTATAAACGTTACATTATAGGTTTTACATTGGAGTCATTTCATTGCAGTCTTTCCATAAAAGTCTTAATACTGGAGTCACTACATTGGAAACATTATATTTAAGTTTTTACACCGGGGTCATTTCATTGTAGCTGTTAAATTTGAGTGATTACATTTGAGTCTCTACATAGGAGTTGTTAGTTTGGAGCTTTCGCTTTCAGTTGTTAGTTTGGAGCTGTGAGTTTCGAACATCTATTATCATCAGTTTTTGTAACAGAGATTATTATTTAGGTGAAGTGTGAAATTTTGTTGATTTTTTTTCTGACAACAAAAAGCCATAACCTCCTACTCCCCAGCTGTAGATCCTGTTTATATATGAGATCCTGTCAGTATAGAACTCTTACATGGAGGGATATTAACTATTAAGTGTGTAATAGACAAGCTGTGATGTAGGGATGAAGTCAGAGACAGAGTGGAAGAAAAGAAAAGCTGAAAAGGTGTAAAAGGCCGATGTTCACTGTCCGTTAGAGCTGACATCACAGCGGGTTTGAAGTGTTGAATTTTCTGTCTCTGTTTAACTGAACTGTCACACTTACACTCACAGACCTCTCTCCCCTTCCCCTCACCTGGTTTGTTCGGTCCATTGGTCACAGTAGGGTGTTGTCATAGCAACCGCTTCTGTCTCCACGGCGGTGGCAGCTCTGGTTGCTGAGGAGCTCTGCTGACTGCTGATAACCGTTTCTGACAGAGAGAAAACAAAGAGAAGTTGGAACTGGAAAACTACAGAGCTACACACACACCCACACAGGGTCACAGGAGGGGTCAAAGGTCACCAGTATCAGCAGCTGACGAGTCTGTTTGTGAATCATCTTTGATGTTCAAAAGTCACTGGACCTAAGCTTCGTCATCCACGCAACAAATCAGAGCAGCCGATAGCCTAAAAATAACATGCTCCTAACATCATGGTTACCATGGCAACACCAGCTCCATCACACACACACTCACACACATAAAGCTGATGTGTTCTGCTGCATCAGTGTGGATTTGAGGTGGGGTGTTTCCATGGGAACAGTGTGAAAGTGAATGGAAACGTGTCCCAGAAACACTGCTGCCACCTGCTGGATGCAGCAGGTTACTGTCTTCAGTCTGAACTACAGCTCCCATCATGTCAGAGTGTTTATTATAAAAGCAGGATTTAAGAGTCTGTTGGAAAAGTTTGGAGGCTCAGAACAGATCGAACTTAAGGATGAATCTTAACTGAAGAAGGATCTTAAACATCTGACCCTGTTTCCATCAGGGCTTAAGAAGAGACGGAAAGAACTACAGTGGTGATATTCTTCATGTGTGTGAGTGTTTGCACCTGCAGACTCCAGGTCCTTGACTTGCAGACAGGCCGCGTGCCTTTGAGATGAGAGGTCAGAGGTCACAGGGGCGTGTCCTGCCACCATCTTGAGGGTGGAGTCCAGCTGGCTCTGATTGAAGGGGAGGAGAGAAGAACCAATGAGCAGCAAGAAAGAGAGTGATGTCAGGTTAAATGAACAGGTCAGAGGTTACCTGCAGCTGCAGCTGTTGACCGTGCAGCTTCTCCAGGTGATGTAATGTTTGTTGGCTGAGGTTTTGCTCGCTGTTAACACCGTTCCTGACAAACAGAAAAGTGAAGTTAGTGAAAACTTACTGAAACTAAATTTAAAAACACCATCTGATGTTTTTGTTTACCTTTCAGCCTGTAGCAGCTTCTCCACTCCATTAGCCAGCTGACAAACACGGGCCTCCAGATCTGACTGAGCCTGCTCAGTTCACACACACACACAGACACACACACACACACACACAGATGAGTTGTCACACATGTGCACAGAGCTGCATCAGGTGAGCTCCTTCATGTCAGATCTACCTTGATGAACGGTGCAGCAGCAGACACAGCTGCAGCTGCTGCTGCCGCTGCCGCCGCTGCTGTGACTGTAGCGTTGCCTGGGTGAAAGCTTGAAGATAGCCCCGCCTCCATCGGAACCCCAGCTGCACCCATTGCATCCTGGGAGCTGGTGCTTGGACATGGAGCATCTTGGGGGTTTGTCTGAAAAGGCCCTGGACCCAAAAGCTGCACTTTGACCTCTCTTCTGTGAGGGGCGCTGTGAGAGCTGAGCAGAAGAGGGTGGAGATGAGTCATATTTTTAATAAGATAATAATAATAGAATATAATAACTCAGGGATATTCTACAGTGTTGGTATTGTTAGAGTCAGAGTATTTATTGAACGTCTCCATCCAAGTTTGTGAAGGTTCTCACCGTTGTTTCAAAGCAGCAAGAACAGCCCCTCGACTTCCAGCATCAAACCGTGACGTCAGAACATCCTGAGCTGCAGTTTTCTTTCTGTGTTGAGCTGAATCTGCTGCAGGCTGCTGCACAAACAAACAAGCTGTGTCAGACTCACAGTAACATCGAGTTCAAATCATCTGATCACTTATGTACGTAGTCAAATTTATCACGGTAAACTCCTCAGGGTGTCAAAGTCTGAATGACTCACTCTTCTTGTGGGTTCCCTGTTTTCCTTGGTGGGTCCAGGTTTCTGTTTATCTGCACAGAGAGAGAGAGACAGATGGATTATTATATGCTTTGTTATGGAAACAAACCAACGTAACCTACTATAAGGTGACCATATTTTAAAAAACCCCAAAGTAGATGCCTTAATCCACCTTTTAGGGATCCTGTAAAAATACCAGGAGATACTCAAAGACGACAAAGAAGCTTCATAACCAGTTCACTTATTTAAAACACTCCCTCCTAAAAAATGTCTAACTTTTGATCTGGGAACATCAACTTTTCATCTTAAAATTTATATTTTTTTTTCTAAGAATTTTTATACTTAGTTATCTTACAGTTTTAAATTCAAAATTTCATTTTCTTTTTTCTCTCATAATTTTGTCTTTAATCTCACAATTTTGACAAAAATTCAATTCAAAATTTGAAATTATATTTTTATATTTTGGATTTGTATTCTCAGGATTTTAACTTTTTGATATTTTTTACATTTAAACTCAATTTTTCAACTTCTGTTGATTTAAAAATCTCAAAATGTAAATTTTTTCCTCACAAATTTGACTTTATCTCAAAATTTTGACTCTTATCTAATGAAAAATATGCATTTTTCTCATAGGTTTTACCTAACTATCTCAAAATTATGACATTATCTTACAATTTTGACCATTTATGTCAGAATTTCAACTTAATATCAATTTTTTTACGTTTTATCTTATAATTTTTACTTTTTTTAATGTAAAGTTGAGTCGTAGGTTTGAATTTAAAATTTCGTCCATTCGACCCAGAACTTTGACTTTTATCTCAAAATTCTGACTTTTTATTATCTCAAATTTTTTTTACTTACTGTGGGCCCCCAAAGCCAAGTTTTCTTTTTCTTTTTTAATTGGTGGAAACTGTCTTCTATAATAATGCCTCATTATATGCTTAAATGAAAAATATATACATGTATATTTCTCACTGTCTCTTAAAGCTGAATAAACAATTGTTAAGTGCAGTCGACACCACATAATTCGGTGACCGGATGATCCATAACACCTGTGTGGCTCTTACCGGGCTGAGGCTGCTCTCCTGCCCGCAGAGGATGCGCTGTGTCCGGTCTTCTTTTGGTCTTGAGCCGCTCCTCTCTCCGTAAACTCCGCTGCTCGGGTAAACGGGTCTGGACCGGATTCTCCCGCAGCTTCTGGACGGTGATCTGGACTGAACCGGGTCCTTTTCCCCGGTCAGAGTGGAGGACGCGGGTGGAGCGGATTAAAACGTTGCCGGTGTCCGAGCTGCAGGAGGAATTATCCGGATTCATGTCCCCGGAGAAACCCCGGGATGAGTCCGGCTGAGGCATCATGTCCCCGGGATCCAGCTGCAGCTTCAGCCCGGAGCTAACGGTTCAAACTTCCCGCTCTCTCATCAGCCTGAGTCAGAAAAAGGGTTAAACTGAGAAAACAGCGACAGCTACATATCACAGAAATATCTAAATGGTTAAAAAAGAAACCATAAAAACTATTAAAACCTCACAAAAACAAAAATAAAATAAAACTGTGACTTCAGCAACTCATCAGGCAGCAACTGTTGCTGACAACAAAACAACAGTTAGTTCCTGGTTCCGCTCCGGAGCAAAGATGATAAAAACACAGATGTCTCACTCCGAACTGAATTTAGAAACCACAAAATAAAACAAAATACACACAATAAAATACATTTCACAAAAAGAGAAAATCAATAAGCAAAAATTAAACGAAGAAAAATCACACAAAAGAAATAAAATATTAAAATAAAGAGGATCAAACCACCCAGTGAAAAAGCAACTGCGCCACCTACTGGTTACAAGAAGATTAGCAGCGTTTCATCCACATTTTTAAATTTCTATTTTTATGTACTTATCTATTTATTCAAGTGTTTCGTCTCAAATATTTGGGGGTTTTAAGGGGAACATTACAAATTTTTATGAATAAATAAAAATATAAGCTCAGGTTACTGTTCTTATTTTTAATGCATTTTATGGACACACAATAGAGCCTCAAATAGTGGAATAAAATAATACTTTATTTAATTTACCACATAGATAGTCTTGTTTATTAATCTCAAGGGAAAAAAATACATTTTATATGATGTGTTTCTATCTGTTTGCACCATCTGACCAAAGAAAAGTTGCAATGTAAACATTCTGGTTAAAAAAATATGAAAGTTAAATCCGGCAGTTAAAAAACTTTGGTGAGTGTTTTTTGTTTTGTTTTTTTTTTTTGGCCCCATACAAGGTCAAATTTTTGTAAATAAAAGATCAAAATTTTTGAGATTCATAATTTTAAAAAGGATGATCAGCATTTTGAGTTAAAGTCAAAATTATGAGGGGAGAAAAAGTCAAATTTTGTGGGAAAAAAATTGGGATAGAAAGTCAAAATTATGAGAGAAAAGTCCAAATTTGAGATTATAGAGTCAAAATTTTTAGATAATTTATATAAAATTATGAAGAAAAAAAATCGTTGTTTTTTTTTTAGAAAGAATTTCATAATTATGAGACAAAAGTCATTTTTTTGAAGATAAATTATCGATATTGGGAGTTAAAATATTACTTTGATGAAAAAAGTCAGAATTTAAAGCTTCAGTTAACATTATAGGGAAGGGAAAAAGTCAAAAAAAATTGAGGGGGGAAAAAAAATCAAAATTTGAGATATAGAGTCGAAATTTTAACATTTAGTCTCAAATTTCACCTTAACATGGCAAAAAATGTCAATTTGTCAAGTTTTCCTCCCTCGTGTTTTCAAACCGGCGGAAATGAGCTTATTCATAGAAGTCGGAACCTTTTGTTGCAACTGGATTGTTTCACACCGGAAGCTTTCTGTGGCTCGACCCTTGGTTTCTTATCTGCACTTTCGTCAAACTTTTCTTTGGTCTGTGAAGAAAATACATTTATTTTAGAAAAATATTCCTCATAATTAATCTCTCCCTTCATTTATTGTCCCATTGACATAAATTGTTTTATATAAAGAATAATAAATACATTTTGAATCTGCGTCACATGGTTTAACTTCCGGCTTCCTCTGTTCTCACATGTCCTTCAGTCCGCAGAAAATCTGCTCCTCACAGACTCTACCCAGGTGAGATTAAACCTTTTATGCTACAATTCAGGACAGTGGTTTTATTATTTGATCAAATTATAACAAAAAGAGTTAAAATCAAATAAAAAATGTGCAAAAAAATGAGTTTAGAGGATGAGAAATGAGGCTGTTTAACGTGAACTCACAGCTGTGACTGAAAACGACCTTTCACTGTGTTAATCTGAGTTTTTAGCTTCATGTACGTTTTAATTCTGCTGCATTAATTTAATATTAGTGAGATCATAAAACCCATTCAGAGGAAACTCTACCAAAGACAACAAAGTAGCTTCATAACCTAAACATTCATTTAAAACACTCCCTCTCTATTTGAAGTGAAAAATCTGTATAATGGCAACATAGATAATGTATTGAAACCAATTTCTGCCAGTTAGAAATATCAAAGTGAAAAACTGGCTTTGTTGAGATTTCTTTTTGTTTTGTTATATATATTGAGATAAAAAGGCTGATTTTAACTTTTGCCCCTTAATTTGGACTTTTTATCTCAGAATTTTGACTTTGAAATCTCAAAATTTGGGTTTTTTTAGCTCAAAATTTTAACTTGTTTCTCATAATTGATTCTATCTCAAAGTTAGTCAGTGAATTTCTATTTTCTTTAACTCAGCCTCACAAATCTTTTAGGCCCCTGCTGTCATAGCTCTTCCCTTTCATGACAGATTTTCACTTAGTCTGTGTTGCTCAAAACTTTCTGTCTCTTAATGTCACGTCATCTCATTCACTGCAGTTATTAATTCGTAGATTAAATTAAATCTTCATAACTGGGATGGTAAGGCTTTGTTTTGTGGAGGGGCGGGCAGCTGCCACCCTGTGCCCCCCCCCGATAGATCCGCCCCTGTCTGTAACTAAATGATCAAATCAAACCGGCAACAAGAAGTGTGCTTTCTGTTTGGAGACCTATAAATGCTGAAAAGTGCAGATGGAGGCAATTTAGAAATTAGTTCAGACATATTTTATTAAGCAAAGAGCCTTTTGTCCACGAACAACAAGGTGAACTGGAAGTTGCTTACTGGCGCTTTTAATGAAAATATGAAACAGGGTGGAAATCATGACTGAAATGTTGTTTATAACCTGAAAGGTAGAGTGTACAGACTTTGTTTTGTCTTTCACAGAAAAGAACGATGGCGCTCCAGGTGTCTGAGTCCGACCAGATCAAACAGGTACCTGCTCTGTCATTACACTAAACCTTTATCTTAAGTAATGAATTTAAAGCATGAAATGGAAACGTTGACATTGTTGCTCTGTGTTTGTGTGTGTCAGTTTAAGGAGTTTCTGGGGACGTACAACAAGGTGACGGAGAACTGCTTCATGGACTGCGTCAAAGATTTCACCGTCCGGGAGGTGAAACCAGAGGAGGTGATGAAGCACACACACACTGTGTGTGTGTGTGTGTGTGTGTGTGTGTGTGGACACACACACACACACACACACACACGTACACACACACACACACACACACACACACACACAAGGTTTCACTCCTGTCGCACAGACTGAACCCTCCTGCAGAGTGAGTCGACCTGAAGTTGCTCTCTTCTGCTCTGTGATTGGCTGTTGGTGAGGGAAGGAGTGATGATGCTGAGAAAAGGTTTCGCTAAATGACCTGATGATGTCATGTGATGTCACAACTTCTCTTGGCTGTCTGACCAACCCTGATAAACATCTTCCTCTCAGTCTACCTTTTTATCTTGACAGGTGTTTAGACGCGTCACCGCTTATCAGTTGAAACTCTTACAAACATTCTTTGACCCAAAAACTGCAACTCAACTTTTTGCAAATTAGCTCTTGATTTAAGCTGCTTTACTCCATGATTTCTGATTTAAAGGTGAATTGCATCCTGGGAGCTGTAGTCAGTAACTTCAGTGTTTCAGATTTCTGATTGATCATGATAAGAAATTAGCAATCCCAGAGACATTTTTTTTAATCTAAATTTTTTAACATGTTTTTATACTGTGTTGTTAATACAGAGTAGCCCAGATTAGTTAAAAAAGGTGACCATTTTATTTTCCCTGATCAGGATAAAGACTTTATTTTAAGTGAACTTTCAAATTCAGAAACGCTATTTATCCCCAAGAGACACTTAGAGACACTTAGAGGCACACAGAGCAATAACAATGTTAGTTACTGTGGCCAAATAAGAGCAAAACTACTGTATCTGGGAAAACAAAAATAAAAAGCAAATTGCCACTAAAGATTAAAACAAAAACACTGAAGTGACAGAAATACTTAAAAATAAAATGCTGAAAATACTCAAATACTTAGTCATTAAATGCTTACTTAATACAAAAGCATATGATACAGTTTTTCAGTGTTGTGTTTTAATTTCTAAAAGAATAATAATCACAGTTGAAAGTATTTTTATCAGTTTTTCTTTTATCTTATCTGTTTACTAGACATTTAAGGAGACCCCTTTTGGGTTACAGGCGACCCCACGAGGGGTCGGACCCCAAGGTTGAGAAACACTGATCACAAATAATGTATTTAAAGTCTCTAAAGTTCACACATTCTGAATCTGGTGACATGTAAAATTGGTTATTTATGTTCAAAGTACTGAACAACGTGGTTGCTAAAAATATCCAAAAGATGTTTATCGATCGAGATTAAAACCATTATTTAAGGAGTCGTTTTATCCTGAGTTGAAAAAACAAATGTGAATATCTGTTGGTGATGAAACTTTATGGAATAGTTTTTACAACGTATTAAAAATTGGGCTGATATAAACAGATCTTTATGAGCTTGTATGAGAGAAATAAGTTGGAAACTGTTCAACACTGATATTTGACCTTTATTTTTGTTTGGAAAATGTCTGCAGGACTGTGATTATTTAACAATTGTTCTGTTATCACTGGTAGCTTGGAGAATAATCAATGGCTGTTTATTTTTGTGGGGTTTTTTCAGTCGAGCTGCTCCGAGTCGTGCCTGCAGAAGTACCTAAAGATGACTCAGCGGATTTCGATGCGGTTCCAGGAATATCACATCCAGCAGAACGAGGCTCTGGCCGCTAAAGCCGGTCTGCTGGGTCAACCTCGCTGATCCGGTCTGATGTGGACTGAACGGGTCTGAAACCCCGACCCCAGCGGACTGAACTGGTCCTGGATCAACACAGACACTGACGTGCAGCTTGTGATGTTAAGTTTTACTCCGTGTAACGGTGAGATAAAGCTGCACCTCTAAAAGCGCTGAATCATGTTCCTGCTGCTCAGCTGGACAAACGCACGCACACAAAAGCATCATGGGACATGAAGTTTGAAACAGGAACAGGCTGGTTTAAACTCCAGCTGTAGATTTTTTCTTTATAAATTTGTGTGTAAATGTTTTAAACTGTTTCCTTTTTTTCCATGTTTCTGGATGAATGATCAAAGTGGACGTCTGAATAAAATGAGTCCCTGTTAATGAGCAGTGAAAATGTTTTGATATATTAAATCACATCAAACTCCAAAGTGGTTCCGCATAAATTTACTCCGTTCTTCGGCTAAACTCATAACTAAGTTTCAGGAATGAGGAACATTTTTAGGAGAGCAGTGAAGAGTTTCTGAGGAGCAGTGAGAGGACAGGAAGAGGAGACGATTTAAAAACTTTATTAGAAACAGAGAGCTCTGTTAGCATCACACACTCCTGTGTGTCTGCTGTCAGGAAGTGTGTGATTTGTGTGTGTATGTATTTACAGTCGTCGCTCTCAAACCGCCACTAGTAAAACAGCACATAGAAAAAAAGCAAGAGGAGGAGGAGTTGATAATACAACAGTACAAAGAGTCTTCTCTTAAAAAATATTAGAAATCATTCTTTACAGGCGTGTAAAACCTTCTGCTCAAATACACGGTGTGTTTATTTTCTTTACTCAGAGCTTTATGTACAAACAAAGACACGTTCAGGAGCACAAACCAGCCGTCTGTCACCGCAGCCACAGAGAGCAAAATCACAGAAGAAGAAAGAACAGGAAGTAGTGCAGCAGAGGTCCTCCAGGAGCGAGGTGAACGTACAAACGATCAAATCAGTCAGAGAAGAAGAAGAAACTCATGGAGTCAAGACAGCGAGCTATTTAACAACTGAGGATCAAACCTGTGAGTTAAACCAGGACTATTACATCATCGCCAGACACAAAGGAGGTCATCGCTCAGGAAGCTTATGTTTGATAAATACAGCGGAATAAACGTGAACTCAGCCAGTGAAGGGATTTAACTCGAAATCATCATGGAGTTTTACCTGAGTCACAATGAGACCAAAACCAGTCAAAGTCCTTCAAACTGATTCAAATTAAACGAGAAATAAACGTTCAAACTGATCCTGAGCGCACTCTGAAACCTGTACCTGAACTGAAGGGCTCAGATTCCTGCAGGTGAAAAATACACACACACCTGGAGCCAACAGCTGAAGCTATGTGTCCGCTCAGGGCTACCGTAGTTCAAAACTTAGGTTTTTAAATCAGCAACTGATTTTATTTCATGACTTCACCTTTTTTCTTTGTGTTCAGAATTAATTTCCTGACAGAGATGATCCTCCACAACCACACACACACACGTACAAACACATATTACACACACACACACTCGCTCATACACACACAGTCTGTGTTGTCTGACTGAATAAATAAACTTCAATTTAATTATTTCATAAAAAACAAAATTGTGAATCTTGACAGATTTCTGATTGGCTCTCCTGCTGTGATGTCACTAACTTTTTGATTTTTTTTTCTGTTTTTACCAAAATAAAAGCTCTGTTTGGTATAAAAAAGGCCCAAAAGAATCACAGCAGGAAGTCGTTTACTGTTTTCTTTAAAAAAGTGACTGAATGTGGAGAAAAGAAGACGTTGCATAACCAGCTGTGCTGCTTCAGAAATCTGCGTCCTGTTGGACCTTAAAAGAAATTCACAGACCTGTGACCTCTGACCTCTGGTCACGTTATTTTGAAATGAGCCGTCCTGAAGGAAACAAAGACGTTCTCTGCGGCGATGAACAGACGGCTGATTCTCACGCTCCTCAAACAGGAAGTCAGTCCATAGCTGAGGGGGCTGGGCTTGTGCCCCTCCCTTCAGCCCCTGCGTCAGTCGGTTCAGTCTCAGACCTGGAGGAAGGTTTTGCCAACGTGGGCCTCGGAGCTGGCAGAGTGGGCGGAGTCTGTGGCTAGACGAGGGCGGGGCTGAGCGGGAGGTTATGTGTGGGAGTGGTTGGGGCCTCGGTGGGCGTGTCATCACCTGCACTCCACAGCCACGGTGTTCTGAGTGGGCGAGGCCGAGGACGGACTCATCCCGGTGTCCGAGGATCCGGAGGAGGTGGAGGCGGTCGTGTTGGACACTGAAGGACAGAGAGAGAGAAAAAAAAAGAGTGAGTAACAATTACCAAGGGGTGTTTTATGTAAACAGTGAAGAGCAACGCTGACATCACTGAGGCCTTCTACACATGTAGCCTGGTATTTTCAACCTGTATACCCCCTCATTCATTTGAGAAAAACTGTCTGATTGTCAGAGCATGTGAGCGGAGTAGAGCAGCGAGAATTTCCGCTCATTGCTCCCATGGTGTCTGCCTCCTGCTGTAAGTCCCACGATGTTCAACCAAGATTGCATCTCGCTCCGCACCACACTTGCCCCAAAGAAAGGTGCATGAATATTTCACCTGTCTTTGATTAAAGCCTTAGACCCAAAACAGGTGGGAGATGATATTTGTTGTTGATGTTGCACTGTAAATATGTTATATAGGCACCTATATCCTGAGTATTTATTTTCAGACAACTTTACCTTTGTCTCTTTTATTGGCGTGCACCCGTAGCTCACTGTTGTTGTTTTTTGGGCAACATGGTAATAATCAGGGCTCTGTGTTAAATCAAAGGTTAATTTTTGTAATCTTCTAAGATTGAATGGATTTGTGACCTATAACTTATGTACGTTCTTATGGATTCTGACATTAAATGACAGTGTAAGGGGGGCTGAACTTGATAATCTTTGCTTCCTTCAGCCCCTTCTCAAACTTGCACTCGATCATAAGGTGCCATTTTTCTTTTTCCATGACTGCTTGTTTTTATGCTTGTGCTTGTTTGAGAAAAATAAAGATCAATTATGTTCTTGTGATAGGTGCACGATCGCCCTTGAAGCTCTTGTTAAACGTCTTTTAAGCTGCAAGCATTTGGTTATATATCATGAAAGTATAGTTGTAGTTGTCATGAGACTGTTTGTGCTCATTTGAGCCTTATGTGTTTTTTAATGTAGTTTTCCCAGTTCAATTATCAATTAATGAACTAGTGAGTTTGGGGGAATCATGCTTTGGTTTCTTGCGTATGACAGGCCTAAACGTGTAAAAAGAGCCTTTTTTTCCAGATGGTTTCCTACCTTCTCTCTCCTTCTTTTTTAGTCTCTTCCTGCGTCTGTCGATGGACGCCACCTCAGACTTCAGGGTCATGTAGTACTTTCGGATCTCCTGCAGCTTATCCTGCAGGAAGGAGATCCTCTCTGTGCTGGACATGGAGTCCAACTCGTCTAAGAGAGAGAGAGAGGGAGTTAAGAGTGAGTCTTTCTCTGACAGTCTGACACTAAAGTGAATCACGGGGTGAATGTTGAGTGTGTACCGAGCTGGAAGGTCCACTTGTACGTCCTCTGAGGAGAGAAGTTGTGTTTGTCTTTAGAGGACGGAGACGACAGGCTGGGACAGCGAGACTTATGAGACTTGTGAGACAAAGACGACACCCGAGACTCGTCCCCGCTGTCGCTGCTGTGACCTGCAGAGGGGGAGCAGACGGTTAATGTGACGCTCTGTTTGCCTCGCAACAACAGCTGGATGCTCCACTCGGAGTCTGTTTGTACATTTTGTTCTCTGTTGCAGCTCTGAGCGTTCAGCTGCAGGGATTCGCATCTGAGTTTCCATGGCAACCAAGGGTCACATGGGCCCCAAAAAACAACTATCAGGAAATCATGTTCAGAAACTGTCTGCTGTGTGTGACATCATCTCAGTGTGGAGTTCAGTCATGTGTGTGTGTGTGTGTGTGTGTGTGTGTGTGTGGAGGAGATTCGACAGCAGTAACCCTCACCGACAACCTGTGACATCATCAGCTCACCTGCTCCATTCTTGTCGGCCTTCCCCGGGGTGTGCGGTCGTTTCTGGTTGCGTTTGTGTTTCTTTGCCGTCGGACTCGAGTTGCAGTCCATCACTCTCTTCTGACCTGAGGGGGTCAAAGGTCACACAGGTTACTCAGAGCTGACCAATCAGAGCGCTGCAGACTAAATGAGGAACAGAAACAAGCAGGTGAATGGGTGACGTTGTCTCACCTCTGTCCTTGGAGTCCTGCAGTGACAGCAAAGACGTGGAGGTGGACGAGGAGGAGGCGCTGCCGTCGAACCCGGGGCTGGAGTCTCCCTCCTGCTCCCGCCCTCCTCTCTCCTCCTCTGCTGTGCTCCTCGCTGTGGGGAGCTCCGGGCAGGGAGCAGAGCTGGGAGGAGCAGTGGATGCAAAGGGTCTGACCTGAGCCTGGGGGAGGTGTGAGGAGAGGGAGGTGTGGTGAAGAGGAGGAGCGTGTTGCGCCTCCCTCATCATTAAAAGGAGGTGCTCTGGAGGAGGAGAGGGCTTCTCCTTCTCATCAGGATCATCCAGGTCTACCTCATGGCAGACCAGCGCCTCCGGGCCTATCTGTGGCTCCAGCTCCTCAGAGGGGGCGGGGCAAAGGGCCTCCACAGAGGGAGCAGGGGTCCCAGCATGCACCTCGGGCTCCTTGGTAGCCCCACCTGTCAGTCTCTCCCCAAACGCCTCCCTGGGAGTCTCCTCAGCTGGGAGAGGCCCTTCCTCTGCCTTCACGGGCCCCTCACTTCTCCTCTCTGCCTCCCCCCTGCGCAGAGGAGAGGGGAGGGTTTTGGGTGAAGTGCTGGCAGCCAGTTTGGATGGTGCAGGGGGAGTTCTCGGGGAGGCGGCCTCCTCCTGCTTCCTGTCGGGGCGGAGCTTCTTCTCCGCCGTCCGCTGCTCTGCTGCTTTACGCTTCGCTGAGCCGCCTCTCTCCTCACTTCGAGCCCCCACCTCCTGCTCCTCCTCAGAGGCAGAGTCAGTGTCGGAGTCAGCAGTGGGGATCTCGGAGGGGAGGCGCTGGGTGGGGAGGCAGTGGAGGACCACCATCGGCTCGTCCTGTCTCTTTAAGACACCTCGAGGAGGCGAAGACATCACTGCTACGTGGGAGGGGCTGGAGGCTGGGGCCGAGCTGCAGAGGGGGATTCTGGGTGGAGTTTCAGAGCCTGTGTCCCTGAGGATGGCCCTGCGACCTTTCCCCCTGGGGGAGGAGAGAGGCATGGACCTGCTGCTCTCCTCCTCCTCTGCAGGAGCGGACTGAGGAGACGGGACCTGCAGCTTCTCTGGAGACAGCTTGTGTTTGTCTGCAGCAGCGGTGGCAGCAGCTGGAGGCGACATCTTGTTGGTCCTGTCAGGGAGGAGGGGGGACGCTCGGCTGGGGGGCGTCTTGGCGAGGACTTCCTGCCCTGGTGACATCTTGTTCCTTTCATGGTTGGACGGCGTTCTCGTGATTCCCTCCTGCGGCGGATTAATCTTGTCTTCTCTGTCCAGGTGAGCGGGAAACTTGACAGCTTCCTCTGCAGGAACCTCCCCCAGCTCCGCCTCCTTCTCTTCTGATTGGCTCTGGGGTTTGTCAACTTTCTCCTGAGGCATGCTGGGACATAGCGACACAGGAACAACAGGGAGCTGACCTGCTGTTGCCATGGTAATAGTGTTTTCACTGAGAGTCTTAGACACATCGCTCTTATCCTCCTCTTCTTCCTCCTCCTCCTCCTCTTCCTCCTCCTCCTGCTCCTCCTTCTCCTGCTGGTTGGGAGGGGCTTCAACTCTCCCTCGCCATGGAGACGGCTTCTTATCAGGGGGGTCTTCTGATTCGCTGTCATCTGATGAGTTCCCAGACTCCTCTGCAGGAGGACACAGCAGGTTAAAAAATTGAACTCATTACCAACAGGAAACAGAAACAGGAAGTGGAAATGTTCTCACCGTTGGACGCTCTGTCTGAGTCGTACATCCCCGACGTCCTCCTCGTCCTCCTGCGTGGAGTGTCTGCGGGGGGAGTCGTTTATTAAAACCAGTAAAGTAAGAAGACACCTGTTTTTGTTCTGAGCATGCTCAGTGTGACTTACTGTCTCCGTTAGACATGTTTGAGGACGCCTCTGTCCTGCTCCTGCCGTTTGAGCATCCCTCACTGCTGGGTGTTTTGGAAATGCTGCGTCCTGGGGGGCCAGTCGGCGTGGTCCGCATGGAAGGACGACCTCGCTTTGCTCCAGTTGGTTTCATAGGGAATGACGGCGTCCTCTCCTCGTCTCGCTCCTTCTCTGACTCCTCTTTGTCTTTGTTCTGTTTGGGACAAGAGGAGAAAGTGAGGAGCAGTTTATCACAGTCGTATCAGTCTAAACCTCGACATGTGGAGCTGGTCAGACAGCCAAGAGGAAGTGACATCACAGGACTTCAGTCCAGCATGCGAAACCTTTCTCAGCATCATCACACCTGTCCTTCAGCAGGTCACATGACCCCACGAGCTCACCTTCACTTTTTTCCTGTGTCTCTTCTTCGTCCCTTTCTCCACAGGCCAGATGATCCGGTCAGCCTTCACCCACTCATCGTACCTGCGGATCAGACATAAACGGGTGAGGACAGGCTCCGCCTCCAACACATGTAGCCGAGTATTTTCAAAACTATCCCTCCTCAATCGTTTTTATTAATATTTTCATCCACAGCTGATTATTTACAAAAATTAAATAAAAACATCCACACGTAACTGGGCAAGTCCATCAGTTCCAAGCACGCCAGACCCACAGGTGGCAGCGTTTTTCAGATGTGAAACTTGTGCCAGCCAATCAGAATGAATCCTTGTCATTCTGTGTATTCTGCCTGGTTTAAACATGGCACTGGGATCTTTTGTTTGGCTTGATAAAGAGGTTTGCCCTTCAACACAATTAATTAAATGCTCTTGAAGAAATGAGCAAGCAAGAAGTGTTTGTATCAATGTTAAAAAACATGCTAGCAGTATTCATACTCAATGTCAAAAATACGTGACGTCAGAGGCTTTTTTGTCTTAAGGTGTGCCACTAAGATCCAAAAGATCCTTTTTTTTTTATCTTATAACTTTGCCATTTTTAATTGTTTTGTTGTGAATTTCTGCTTTTGCCTTTACCGTGAAGAGTCTTTGAGTGCTAAGAAATGCACTTTTAAATAAATGTACAATTATTACTATTATCATCATCATTAATAAAAACTCTGATTACCAACATATGCACAAAACCATGAAAGTGGAGTTATCCACAATCTTCACTTCAGCCAGAGTTAAAAAAAAAAAAAAAGATCATTTTTTAGCGAAGTAAAACAGCAGTTTAGTGTGGCTGACAGACCCTAAACGTATAGAATTATGTGGTTTCTCAGACATGGCCGAAGCTCTACGCCTGCACACACTCACCTGACGTTCCAGCCGTAGTAATGAACAAGGAAGAACTGCTCTCCATTATCCACGTCCGTCTTCTTGATGTGAGCCTCGTAGATCTTCTGAGTTTTTCCTCTGCCGTACTTCACCCTCACCTTTGTCCCCGCCAGAGAGTCCTCATCCTCCTCACCCTCACTCCTTACACACACACACAAACACACACACAGATGCATCTTTAGAGTCCAGTCTTTTATGTTTCCAGGTGTCATCCTCACAAAGCACTAGACTTCCGTCTCACCTGTCAACTCTCCTCCTCTCCAACTCCTCCTCTTCCTCCTCATCGTCGTCATCCTCTTCTTCTTCCTCAGAGCCTCTCTCTGAGTCCTCCATTCTCCTGTGGCTGCGTCTCCTCGTCTCCCTCTGCTCCTCAATGTTATCTCCTCCTCTCCTCTCTGGTCCGGGGGGAGACTCTCTCTCTGGTTTCATCTGACTGCCCACACACCTCCTCCTCCCCTGAAACACGCAGACATTCGGTCTGAGACATTCGGTTTGTGGAAAGGGACGAGAAGAAGAGACTCCACAGAGGGAGAGTGACTCACCCTTGGAGATGTCTGCCTCTCCTTCACTTCCTCCTTCTCGCTCTCACTCTCTGACTCCGCCTCCTCCATCTTCTCATCCACAGGCTCTGACTTCACAGCTGGTGTAGAGGACTCTTTAAACTCAGAAAGCCTCTGATTGGCTGGTGTGGTGGGAGGGCGGGGATTGTTGTGGTGGATGGTCCTGAAGGTGATGCAGGCTGAGCGGCAGTATTCTTCAAACCCGTAGAGGTACCTAAAGACGCATATACATCATCAAAAAACCACAGGCTGATGGGAAAATGAGTCAAGTGTCACTTTCTTCTGAACCACTAAACAGCCTTAAACTTCTTTACTTTTCGAGCTCTGGTCAGACAGCCAAGAGGAAGTGACATCACAGGACTTCAGTCCAGCATGCGAAACCTTTCTCAGCATCATCACACCTTTAGATATTTTTGTACATTTAACTATGAATCTTTTGACTGAATCCTAACTGAAAGAAACCAACTCTCAGGTAAGAGGTGTCGTCTTACTTCTTGTAGGCCGTCTTCACGTTGTAAGATGCTGCAGAATTCAGCACTGGGATCCCCAGGTCGATGTAGATCTGCTTCCACACCGTACCTGACTCAATCTAAGCACAGAACAACACACTCAGACTTCTCTGCACTCAACAGGAAGTGACATCACAGCTCAGGTACAGGTGTTAATGATTGTACACAGATACGCAGTGCTCACCTTGTGGCAGCCTCCCTGCTGATAGACCAGTCTGAAGAGTTTGAACAGGTTCAGGTCTTTGTAACCCAGCACAGGGGGCTTGTTAATGGAGGTACCTGAGGGACAGACAGGTAAACACACAGGCAGGTGAGCAGCTGTTCCCTCTTAGAGACACAATGTCATTCATGTGTCAGTCATCAGCAGCCTTGGGTAAACAGTCGGGGAATGAGTCAGGTTAAAAGTTGGAGCAGTCTCTTGGATGACTGAGCAGCTCCCTCTCTCTAAACAGACTCAGGTAAAGGTGAAAAAGTTACAGAAGGAAGCTGTTAAAGAGTGAATGTATGACAGCAGTTTAAACTCTCGCTGCTCTTTATGTAAACTGAAGACTCTGCCTCGACATGTCAGTGCTCAGTGTTTATGGTGCTGGGGCTACAGGGCAGGACTGGAGGAACCTGTTTGTGGGTCTACTGACTTGAAACCACGTCAAACTTAATCCACACAAAGCTCCAAAAACAGACCAGAGAGTCCAAACTGAAACATGATCCTGAACCACTTTGGGCTGTGGAAGTCTACAATCGGCCATGAGAGCTAAAAGCTACTGAGCTCCACAGGTCTATACATTTAGAGACAGAATCACAGTTCCCTGAATGTCCACTAGTCTCTCTCTCCAGCAGTGAGTCAGTCCCTATAGAAGCCTACAATAAAACCAAACTTAAGTTGCGTGAGTGTACGGATCCACAGTTAAATTCATAAACAGCTCATCTGTGTTCTGCAGATTGAGGATTACTTATTAGGACTGTCTGCCAGGAGTCATCGTTACTAATTCAGTTCCAGCACTTAACCTTCCAGTCATGTTAGCGGTGTTACAGCTTTTTGAAAACTTTTTGATGAAAATATCAGACTAATTCCAAACAAGAAGGCTGACGCACAGTCTACATGTTCAGCGACATACGAAATAAGGCTGGGCAATCAATCAAAATCAGATTAAACCAAATATGGTCTGCTGCAATATTCTAATTGCAGACAGTGCAATATTTTCTTAACCTGATATGTTTTCAGTTTATGGTGGCAAGAATGGTCAAGAAAACAGCGAAATGGGTTTATATTGGGAAGGAACTTGGAAAACAGTCAGAAAGTAGCAGAAGATTGTCCAGAAGCAGCAAAAAAGAGTGAACTTAGGTGTCTAAGATGGGCAATAAGCATACACAGGGAGTAAAATGGTACTGATATTTGGTACTGAAATCGAAATTTGAGTTTTCAGTATCTGTAAGCCATAATCATTTAAATTAAAAGAAATAAGGACTTAAAATAATTCACTCTACTTATAATGAGTCTATATAAAATCTGGGTTTCAACTTTCTGGAATGAGTAAATATTAACCTTTCATGATATTCTAATTTTCATTAATCTACCCGAGTTCCTTTAGTGGATATTTCTTTGTTTACAATAGCAATTGATATCAAATTTTCTCAAAGTAGCTCTTCTTTTGTCGTTTATTTCCAGTTTTATCTATCTAACATGGTGCTCTTTTTAAAAAGAACCATTCATTACATGTGTTTGTTTAACAACACACAAGTTACTGAATGAATTGCAACTGCAAAACGGGGAACAATATCACAATTGGATTATTTCTGCAACAAAAACAGCCCTATAGCTGACATTATTTAAGTTAGCCCTGATTGCCAGGTAGCTGTGTCTGGACTTATTAGTGTCATGATTCAGCCACAAACACAAGCTCGGCCCTTTCTTCCTCTTGTCCAAATAAGGTCATTTTTTGAACATAAATAATAACTAAGACACTCTGTCCAAACAACATGTGAAGTGAGTCTCACCTCTGTCCTCCATGAACTTGTAGAGCTGCTGCAGGAAGTCATCTCTCTCCTCAGGATCTAATTCCTCCTCAGGCTGACACACACACACACACACACACACACACACACACACACACACGTTAACACCAAACCTTTCAGGGAAACACATCTGTGAAACTCAGCTTTCATCTCACACACTTACCTCTTCTTTTATGTGCTTTTTCTTCTTCTTCTCCTCTTCCTCCTCCTCGTCGTCATCACTTTCTTTCTCCTCCTCGTCCTCCTCGTCGTCACTGGAGGAGGAGTCGAGGATCTGACTCATGTCCATCTTCCACACGTCTGGAACCTCCCTGTTCCTGACGAACATTAGGGCTGCTTCATAACCTGGGACAGAGGAGGGAGGAGGAGAAAAGAGGGAGAAAGGGAAAGAGAAGTACAATGAGAAGGGATAGAAAGAGAAGGTTAAAGGGAAAGAAGCAGAGAGGAGAAAGGAAAAGATCAGGATGGTTAATAGTTGGAACAGAAAAAGGTAACTGCAGATGTAAAATTGAGTTGGTGCCCCAGTGCATTATGGGAGTTGTAGTCCCTTACCTTTCCGGTTGGAGTAATCAGCTCTGGTGATGCTGGCAGAGCTGATGGCTTGGACGTGTCTCCTCGCTACAGTGTAGCTGCAGGATGACAGGAAATAGGAAGGAAAGTTTAATATCTGATCCATACTTGGTAAACAACCAAACAAAGAAAACATAAACAAACAAAGTAAACAAATACAAACAACTCACAACTTTGAGTCTCCAAAGGATCGGACTAGACACTGATCCTTCTTCACCACCTGCTCATCATTACAGCTTGGAGACACCACCTGAGAGAGAGATTACATTTGAGTGACGTCACAACCCACAGCCAATCAGAGCCCAGGTTTGTTTGTTTCCATAAGAAAGGTAGGGAGCTGTGTGTGTGTGTATGTGTTTACCAGAGCCAGGAACCAGCTGCCTGGTTCATCCTCGTTCTCAATGCTGGAAACTTTCCCCAACAGCTCATCGTTCAGCCTCCTCCTGTCCTCCTCCTCATCTTCACTGGACGAAGACTCGTTTTCTTCATCAGCCCTAAAAGAGAGAAAGACACAGGTAGAGTCAGTACTCCTCCCTAAAAAACAAACTAAATTCTTCCTTTTGTTCCTGGGCAGACAAATTAAAGACACAGACTTCATTTAGCCCCTTTGCTGCAGTCTGAAATGTCCCGAGGGACTGAGAGGAAATCGTCTTTTTATAGTCCTGAATGAAAACCAGTTTAACACCTAAAGTGACGTTGGTGATATAACAGTTTATGAGAAGAGCTTTGTGGACAGCAGGAGAGTTCACAGGGTTGATGAAAAAGATCTGTGACTGTTTGACCTTAAATAAAAAACTCACACAGCCTGGGACGAACGCCGCCCTCCTCGGTTTGTCTTCTTGCCGATGACCGGTGTGCCAAAATGCTCGGGGTTGGTCAGTGGCAGCTGGTCCAACGTCTGAGAGGAAGAGGAGGATGGAAGTGACGATGTGTTCAAGATACTTTCTGGATTTATAAGACAGTTGAATGTGCACGGGTAAGACTTACCTCACTCTCTGCAAAATGTCTTTCTCCCTTCAGACACAAGGACGTACGACGGAGAGTCTTCTCATCTCCATCATCAAACACTAAAACACAAACACACATGGTCTTTAACTTCTCGTTTCTTCTTGTAATTTCCCTCCAGCTTTCTTTTTTACTGCATGATCTGGCACGGGATTGGTCAGACAGCCAAGAGAAAATGTGACATCATATGACATCATCAGCTCATTGAGCGAAACCTTTTCTCAGCATCATCATTCCTTCTCAAAACCTCAATGGCCCTCTGACCTGGATGTCTGTTGCTCTGTGTCATGTGAACGTCAGATCTGATTGGTTGAAATATATCTGAGTTGAAATGATCACTAATCTCACTCTGGGGCCAGGTAGCAGGTTCATGTTTCCATTTCCCTTTGTCTCAGCCCATCAAACATCCTTGTATTTCTGCTCAAGTTTTAGGACTTATGTGAGTGTGTTTCCTACAGGTGTGTTTGTACTGAGTGACTGTTTTCTCCTCCTCTCTGCTGAACTCATGACTGTCAGTGTGTGTGTGAGTGTGTGTGTGTGTGTGTGTGTGTGTGTGTGGTTGGTGTCCTCTTTGTTAAAGACTGTATGAGTCTGTTATCTGATTGGAGGAGCATGTGTGTGACTGAAAAGCCCTCAGAGCATCATCAGTGAATCCAGACTGTAAAAATCAAGCTGACACCATGACAAACATGTGACTTATGTTTGGGGATTTTTTTTTCCTCGAATGTTGGTTAAAAAAAAAATCTACGAGATCAGGAGGCAGCCTTGTCTGTGTGGACCAATCAGAGGGCAGAATGAGACTCACCCACTGTGTAGAGGCTGGCGTCTGTCAGCTTACTGATGGTGGCCTCACTGGACAGACCCTCGTTGGTCTTTACCTCCACGGTGGAGCCCACCTGAGAGAGAGGACGTCCTCTATTAATACTCACATTCCAGAAAGTATTAACCGTTACCATGGTGACAGCATCTTTATTATCATCTTCTTACCCTCAGAGCGCCTTTGACCTGGTCATCCTGAACCACCTGGGATGTGCTCTCACCTTTAAGAGTCACCTGTAGACACAGGGAGGAGGAAGAAGCGGAAAAGGCAGATGAAGGTTACGTTCAAAAAAAGTCAAACAGATGTTTTTCTTTGCATTTAGCTGAACTTAAATTTGTGTTAAGAGACTGCCTCTGAGTCACATCCACAGCTCAAGAGGAAAAAATGTTTAGCTCAATCTTTATTGTTCACTTTCTGCTTCATGGCAGATGAATGATAAACAAATTCAGTGGAATAAGAAGGGATGAGGATCTGATTCTTTTAAAGCTCTGGGATCAATAACATTTGAGCTTATAGGTGCTCATATGGAGTGTCACGCCCCCTGTCACATACCTTTGTAATTCAAGTCAAATCAGAGCCACACAAATATGAAAAGTTTTCTCAATGAAGTTTTTTAAAATACATTTGAACTGAAGGCTAACTGGTGTTACACAGTGCAAAGGAAACACTCAGCTGCCGTGTTCTCTTCACAGACCAAGAGGAGCCACAAAAACCGTTTATCAAGTCCAGTTAGGTGACAAAAGTAATCCATTATTCAAATTCATGATGAAATCTGTGCTTGAACGGGTGACGAAAGTATTTAGGTGACTTAACTCCACGAGGCATGTAGTATTTCATAATGATGTGTTTAATGATACACTAGAAATTAGAGCATTTCACAAAGCTGATCTCAAAGTCATGACAATGTGTCCAAATATTACAGAAAGAAATTAAATTTGAGAAAAAGTAGAAGAAACTTAAAAAAGGAACTATTTTATTCATTATAAATGAAGTCATAGTTAATAAAACACTTTTTCTCCCTGACAAATTACAGAAAAGTATTGTCAGTGAAATGAAAAATGATTTACTCATCCCAGAAGAGAAATTTCAACATTGCAGTAGTTTCTTATGCATAGGCAGAATGTGTCGCTGCACGAATGTTATAACTTGAGAAAAGACAACCTGAAACTTCTCACTCAACCTGCTACTGAAGTCTTTCTGCTGTGTATCAAAGTTGACTAATCAGAGAGTCTGGCTGCTGTGATGTCACAATTACACCGATAGCATCAGGTAAGTACCGGCCTAACATCAAAAACTGGAGCGGTGTGTTGGTCATCTGAATGCTGATGGATCCTGATTGGATGAATTCTAATTCCAGTTTGTTTCAATCAAAGTTGTTTCCATCAGCTGCTTCTTGGCCAGCAAATCAGCTGGCTGATCAGGTAAAAGAGGAAGAGTCTTTGATCAGCTGCTCAGTCACATGACCTTGGTCAGAAGTTCTCATCAAACTGACTGCAGACACCAGGGCGTCTGTTCATGTTTCTCATGTAATGAGCAGTTTATTTTAATGTAAACCGTCCTGTAAGGCACCAAACAGGGCGTCACATGCACAGCTCTGCCTGTGGTTCACCTTCAGATCAGAGCTACAAACACAGACACAGATCTGCTCTGTGTGTGATGATCCCTCAGGAAACATTTCAGGGTTTAAAACACGAGCTCTGCTGTGATTTCAGCCCATCACACGCTCACTTCGCTGACTCTGCTGCTCTTTTTCAGGAAATCTCCAGGTGCTTTCAATGATTACAGGAAGAAATGGTGACAGAGACATTAATCCCTTCTGATTGGCCGTGCTCGACCATGTGATCTTCTCCCAGAACAAAACAAACACCAGCTTTGATTAGCTCTGGTTACTTCCATTTTAATTCAGCCTGGTTAAGTAGCTGCTCATCAGTGTTAATGCCGTCTCTGTTATGACCCTGCACTTCCTGTGTGCAGGTGAGTGTGGTGAGTGCAGCTCTTACCTTCACCTTCACCATGCGCTTCACAGTCTTGATCTTGGCCTCGCAGAAGGCTCCTCTATACTTGGCACTGACATCTGTCCCCACTGTCAGGTAGGCAGGCTCGTCTGCTGCCTGAAACACGAACACACACACACACACACACACACACACACCAGTTACATCAGGACTAAACTGACAGTGAAGATTTCCTTACTGACCTTGCACTCATTCATTTGTGTTGTTTATCATAAAGTACCCATGATCCCTTACTTCCAGGTCATCTCTGAAGACGTGTTCTGATACGGAAATATCTATCCAGAGTTGTGAAACAGAAACTTCTTCTTGTAAACAAACACTCAGGTCTCCTGTCAGCTGAGAGATCTCATCAAAGATCTGATACGTAGAAGCGGCATCTCACGTGGTTTGTCACGTCTCTATTTTAAGTCAGATCATCTCACATTTAAACCTAAGACCAGCTTTAACTCAGAGGACGGTAGAGACGAGGTTATGACAACAGAACAACCCGAGCCAGATCTGCAGAAATCAGTAATAAAAAATGTTCGGGGTTTTAAACAGTCAGACTATTATTTAGATTAAAAAAGGTTTCTCAGCACATAAATCTCTCTCTTGTTTCTTAGTGTAAAGTTCACACACAGTTCTCTCTGCACAAAAATGTGTAGACAGTGTGGGGGTTTCTCTCTGCAGCATCATGGATGAGTGATTTGTACCCAGAGAAAACTTTGAGCACAATTTCTCTCCTGTTTTGTGTCTAAAGAGTGTGTTTCGCACCTGAACTCTGTGCTGATGTGTAGGAGCTTCAGGTGTTACACTTCATTCACTAACCTGAGAAGCAAATGTCAAACTTCCAATTGTCGGTTTCAGTTTCTGTTTGAAATCAAGGTTCTGATTTCAGATCAGTTCAGACAAAACAAAAACATGAATGCATCTATGGTTGTGAGTGCTGTTGGTTTGTTTTTGTTCCTCAACATCATACAAGAGGCTCCGTCGGTCTGCAACTAAACTTCACGTGTCTGTGTTTGTAGTTCAAGCTGCATGAAGACCTGAGTCTGTCAGGGATCGACATCAGTCCTCTGTCTCTCTTACTCATCATGTGTGAAAACTCATAAAGTGTCAAGCTTTGACCAAAACAAAGCTTCGAGGGGGTTTATTAGATCCTGAGTAAATTCAAATCTTTCTGAGTGTATGCTTGTTATCTTGTTACGATAGTTTATGTCTTTAAGGGTAACAACTTGGAACATTAATTCAGTGTTTCCTGGGATTAAAGAAAACTAGGGGTGCCCTGATTCAACATTTTCACTTCCGATTTGATACCGATGATAATCCGATATGATGTCAGCATAAACGGTGTGACACTCAGCTCTATTTGTAGGTCTTCAAGGGTTGAATAAATCTTGGGGGAATGTTTAAAGTTTAAATGTATTAAACTTCCTCATCACTGTGCCATTACGGGAAACTTGTGCATGACAAGCTGCAACAACTACTGCCACACAGTCATGACATTACTCCTACTCTTTGCTTCTGTGTTTTCATCTCAACACACACTGTTGTTGTGATCACATGGGCTCTGCATGATGGATCTGGGCGCTGCTGGAGCGGGACTGCTCGTAACGGAGATTTCACTCCAGGCCGATATAATGTAATACTCTTTCTTTTTTGCTGATATCAGACCGATATCAGATATCTGTATCTGTTTGTGAAACCCACAAAGAAAACGCTCTGCTAGAGGGTCTTACAGCCAAATCCTTAATGTGGTTGCACAAAAACAGGGAGATATTGTAAGGAAAGGCTGTTGGATGTAGTTAAGAAAAAGCCCTGACTGTCATCTTCACTTGTTCCTCAAAGTGGTGATCATCCTCAAAAAATAAACAAACAAAAAAACAGTTGAATCTGAGAGGAACATAACTGACAGCTATCACTAATGTCCTGATACAGGCAACTTCCTAAAAATTTAGATGGCTTGTTTGGAAAAAGTTAACTCTGATACAGGAGAATAATGTTGGTCATACAAGAGGATTGAGGCTGCACGGTGGCGCAGCGGGTAGCGCTCCAGCCTCACAGCAAGAAAGTCGCCGGTTCGATTTCCCGTTCGGGCATGATTGGCTTTTCTGTGCGGAGTTTGCATGTTCTCCCCGTGCATGCGTGGGTTCTCTCCGGGTACTCCGGCTTCCTCCCACAGTCCAAAAACATGCCCACGTTAGGTTAACTGATTATTCTAAATTGCCCGTAGGTGTGAGTGTGTGCTTGAATGGTTGTTTGTCTCTATGTCAGCCCTGCGATTGACTGGCGACCAATCCAGGGTGTACCCCACCTCTCGCCCAATGACAGCTGGGATAGGCTCCAGCCACCCGCGACCCTGAATAGCAGGATAGACGGTTAAGAAAATGGATGGATGGATACAAGAGGATTGGGACTATTATCTGCTGATGATGTAAAAGGCTTTTTATGTCAGCCTTGATGTTGTTGCTGTCTCATATAAATGTCTCCTGTACACTCTGGTGATGTAGATAAACTGTCCGGAGATGAGTCTTTTCTCAAGGAGGATTCCAGTGCGGGACCATCAGAGACCAGTTTAAATCTGGAGCAGTTTGTGTCGCAGGTCAAACACTCACCTTCATCTCTCCGGTTGTTAGAGGGAGTCCAGCTCGAAGGAATCCGGATCACTGCAAGACAGACACATCGAGACTCAGAGTTAGCTTTCGAGCAGGCTCGCAAGAGGTAAACCATAGGTTAGAATATGAATGAAAAACAAAAAGAAAATTCCATACAACTGTGTTGCTTTTATTTTCAAAAGAAAGAGGTTTCCATTGTTTACATATGGTGTACTTGTTTGTAAACAGCGACAAGTGATGAAGTTCCACAAAACCAAATCCAGAGTCTCTATCATCGATGATCACTCCTAAGGAATTCATCCAGTTTTCAATGTGCTTGTTTGGTAGCAGATAGTAAAATATTTAAGTAAAAGCATTTTAAAATGGGGGGAAACATTATTAGTAAAATGAGGCTGAAAATAATTAATTTAAGACTTTTAAGGCCTTAGTTTTAGATCCATGAATTCAAGACTTTTTAAGGATGTATAGGAACCTTGTAGTTACCAGTGGCAGATAATCAAAATATTTAGGTAAAAGCATTTTAAAATGGGGGAAAAGATGATAGATAAAATGAAGCTAAACATGTTATAATTTTGTATATGGGAACTAACAAGCTTAACATGAAATAAAACTCTATATTGAGCAGAATCAAGTTTGTGTCCTTGTTGGTGTGGCCCTCTGAAACAAATCAGGTTTCACATGTGGCCCCCTTGTAAAAATTAATTGCCCACCCCGGTGCTTTAGAAAGAGGCAGAGGACAGACAGGGACAGAGTGTCAAACTGTCCTCAGGTTAAGATAATGCTAAGCTAACCAGCTAGCCGCTTACTTGTGTTAGCTCAGGCATTCTTTCTCCCCCCCACCCCCCCTCCCTCCCTCCCTTCCCTCCTCCCTGCCCAGATCTGCTCTAATATGTGGCAACTCAAGTCAGCTAACAGTGTTCACTTTACCCGAACCGTGGAGGCGCAGATTCGTGGGGACTGAACGTCAAATATGAGCGGGTCAGTGAGGGACACGGTGCGGTTGTGGATGCGGAGAAAAGCTCCTTCCTTCCCGCTCCGCTCCTCTGAGTCACTCCGCCATCACAGCTCGCCATGTCAGCTCTGCTAGCTCTGCTAACTTCACCCCCACCCCCCAAACCCGCCTGCTACACACCAGCAGCTGTGGAGGGGGGAGAACCAGTAACACATAACCGAGTCTTAACACGAACAAAGTCCAAACAGAGACTCTTTAAAGCGGGGGAAGCTTCACGCAAAGCGGGGGTTCACTCTTCAGTCTGGGGCTAAATTTAGCTACTTTGCTAACTAACGGCTGAAAAACGGCTGGAGATTTAAAGCGTTGGATTCACAGCAGCGACATTAGCTTCCGTTTAGAGAGTGAACCAAGTTTCTATGATATCAAACGACACAGCGTGACACTCGACGGAACAGGAACTGTTGTGGATTTATTTATTTAATATGTGGCGTTTCTTCCACAAAGGCGAACCAGCTTCACATTTCTTCACTGCAAAAACAACCCGACTGCCTGCCTGCCTGCCTACCTACCGCTGCCATTCAATCCACAGCTTGCGGCTCACTGCGAACATCCAGTCCCAACTGTGACACCCCCTCCCCGGCTCCGAGTCCCCCGGCCCGTTGCTCA
>RPOG01005467.1:13828-32018 GCA_008086565.1 Thalassoma bifasciatum | reverse complement strand
CTTGGGCTTTGAATCCTAATGACTTGTAAATAAATATATAATGCCATCAGTTCATTAATTGTACCATGCATCCTGCAGTGAAAGCGTTTCCTCTCTCATCATGTCGCCGTGTCTTTAATCGCATGGCACCCTATGTGAGTCTTAAGGCGTGTAATGGTGTCTTTCTTAATAGAAGTCATAAATCCACCAGTTGTTTCAGTCGCACTGAGCTGATTTATTTTATGTTAAGTGACACACATCAATTTATCATCAGCAACTGTAGGATAATTGGCAAAATCAAACCAGCAACCTCTGAGCCTGAGGAATACAGCTGACGGGATATTTAAAAAATAAAAATGCTGTCTTTCTACTTGATATTAAATCAGAACCCAGTTTCGAGATAAGTGACTTCAAAGCAGAACTATACATGCAACAACCTGCTTTTAGGAAAATAGTTTGCTGAATCTGTAGAGGCAACGTGCCATGTATACAGAGTCCATCGAGTGACCGTGGGTTTGATTCAGAGTCAGATATCACAGAAGCGACACATTTTTTTTTAGAGTGAAATGAACTCACAAATAAGTTTCGATTCCTAACATAAGTGAACTATATCGCCAAAAGTATCACATTTATATATTCCAGTCACTTTCATTGACCACTCTGCAATAAGTCCCCAAATTTCCCTGCAACTAAAAACTGTGTTGTCAACTGTCAGTGGTATTAAAAGTGGAAATGAATGGGAACAACAGCAGCTGACCAGATTTTACATGATAGGCCAAGTAAGATCATAGTGTGGGGTCAGTGCACTGCTGAAAGTCGCCAACTTTCTGCAGTGCAAGCCTGGCTCACACTACAGGGTTTGAAAAACGTATCAGATTCTGAAATCGGGTTGTATCACATACCTAAGGAAAATCTTAACTGATTATCTGCTCTTAAATCTTAAACACGCACACACTACAGGATTTTTGGACCAGAGAGAGCAATGCACCACACAATCTTGCTCATATAAATAACATAATTTATAAATATCTGATACTTACATGTGCCACTGTTGCCTTTCTAAAGGAAAAGAAAAGCTTTAAAAAGGTTTTATTACAGATATACTGCAGCTAGATGTTGGGTGGCATTGCAACAGAGGTAAACAACAGCCTTGCAATGCATATTTTAGCATCTTCTATCGATAATTAAAGCTCAATTATATACAATAGTAACAAATAGCAGCATTTTATGTCATTTTTATTTTTTAACAAACATAAAACATGATTAAACTCCTTAAATTGCAGCCAACTTAAACACTACATATGAATGCACTGTGCCACACATTACTCACAATGACCGTCCTGCTCACTTTTAATGTCTATCTTTTCATCTTTTTGGTTTGGCGGCTCTCTCTGATTGGCTGTTGTGATCCTTAGCGAGGAACGAGCTTAAGATTGATCACTTACACACTAGAAGATAATCGGGGCCAACAATAGGGGGAGAAATTCGGCCCGTTGCCAAAATTGTCGACAGGGCAGAATCTGGGCAAAATTGGGCGGGGAATCCCGTAGTGTGAGCCAGGCTTAAAGCTGCAGTCCTTCAACCTTCATGTGACCTTCAAATTAGCTCAAGAACAGGTGTAGAGGGCTACAAGGATTGGGTTTCCATGACCAAGCAGCTGTATCAAAGCCTGACAATCACCAAGTGTAGTGCAAAGTATTGGCTGCAGTGGTGCAACGCTGCCACTGGACTCTTGAGCAGTGAAGATTTGTTCTCTTTAGTGACGGATCATGGCTCTCTGTCTTGTCATCTGATGGACAAGTCTGGGTTTGGCTGTTCCCAGAAGAGTGGCACATGCCTGAATGCATTGTGCCAAGTGTAATGAGTCGTTCAGGGGGGTTGTTTTTAAGGGGTTTGGCTTGGTGTCCTAGTTCCAGTGAAAGAAATGCTTAATGCTTCAGAGTACTGAGACAATTTCATGCTCCTAAGTTTGTGGGAACAGTTTGAGGATGGTCCCTTCCTGTTCCAAAATAACTGCACTCCAGTTTACAAAGTAGGGTCTGTAAAGACATGGGTGAGCGAGTTTGGTGTGAAGTAGACGAGTAGTCTTCTGAGAAATACTGATGTATATTTCTTTATCTCCTAAAGCAAAAAAAAGAAAAATCAGTTTTACACACTTTGTGAACATTTCAGTAAAAGATCCAAAGCAAACTCTGTAAAAGTGCCAGAGGTTGGAGGGGAGTGGTTCTGGATTGGATTAATGTTTTCTAATGGAGTTCAGTGACATTATTAAACATTCTTTTAAATGTATTTTCCAATGACACTGTTCACATGTCTATCCCAATTATTTATTATTATGGTTTTATCGACCAAGAGTTGCTAAAAACAGAATCATGGAGCAGAGGCGATAAAATTGAAACTGTACCCGACACTTATTCACAGCCACACTCCATGAATGATTTTAGCACAGCGTTTTACCCAGAGACAAATGATACAACAGTTCAGAGGGTGGCTTAAATTAACCACTATTTCCTCTCCATGCCAGAGATGGACAGCCCTTCAATGGCCCAAGTAGCATTCTTGGCTTGGAGGCAAAACAAATCTGGCAATGCCTGTCTCTCAGTCTGGAAGAAGTGCTCCTCTGTTCAGAGGATGTAGCTTTGGTTTCATGCTTTGATAGCAGAGCAGAACAGAGAGGCTATACACACACACAGACGCAGATGAAAGTGGTGATGAGACGAATTCTTTCACAGAGTTGTCGGAAAATCCCCTTTTAATTCAGTCTGATCCGAGGGCATTACACTCAAGGAGCTTTGCCAATTGTCATTTAGCTCGACTTGATTTTCAGGTACTTAACACTCTCGGGGGTGTATCTGCATATTCCCTACACAATTACAAACTATTCTACACTCCACATGCTTCGGATATAAAGCGTTACATTTGACAGTTGTGTGGGTAAGTTTGATGCCAGAGAAGCTTGGATTTATCCTCAGATTCAAACAGACGATCAACTGACGCCTTTAGTTCGATGATTTAACACAGGGATGTCCAAACCACGGCCCGGGGGCCAATTGTGGCCTGCCGTCTATTTTCATGCGGCCTCCAGCTCTCATCTTACCATGTGTTAGTTTTGTCACTGAAATTAATCATGTTCTAATTGTTTACACTTGCAGTTTCTGTCAAGTGCTTGAAAGAAGAACAAGATTTGGACTGTGCATAGGCAACTTTATAAAGCTAAAGCCTTGTACAATCTGCACAACTCAACAACTTTTACAGCTGACACTTAATTGCATTAGGCATGATGCAAAATGTGTTTCATGAGTTGAATTAAAGATATGAAATGGTCAAAAAAAGACAAAAGTTGAAGCATAAAATGGTTCAGAATGCAGGATCAGAGATATTTTGGGTTTAAAATGTTTTTATAATTGTCGTATAATCAAACGTGATAAAGTCCAGATCCTGATCATGCCATGAAAAATTATGACATGTTTTTTCCCAGGTTTGGTTTTACCTCAAAGGTCTGCAATAACAGCACAAGCATGTTTGACTTAACCTTTTTTGTATGTTTGTTTGTTTGTTTCAGAAACCACTAAGAAGAAATAGTTTTCCAATAGAGTGCTTATTTGTAATTTTCACTGTTAGTAAACATGTCCATAAGAGCCGTCGGCCCTTGGTTATTTTCACAGTTTCCTTTTGAGAAAAAGTTTGGACACCCCTGGTTTAGCATGTTCAATGCTTTTATATTTATTTTATTTCCAGGCAAGTTGGTTAAAAACATGCTACTTTCAGAGGTACCAGGAGGAGTACAGAAGTGCATGACAATGATAGATCAGTTTCTATAAGTCAGATTGTTCACTGTAGCAGTATGAATGCTGACATGTGATGTCAGATGTTATTTTCATTCTTAAATGACCCTTCCAGATTGTTTCTGACTGTGTGCTCTCATGTTAGGGCTGGGTGGTTTGACCAAAAATCATATCTCCTTTTCTTTTTAAGCTGTATGGCAAAACACAGTGTATATCACAGCATTTTTATCTAATGGGAAATTTCCCATATAGCCTGCACATTTCAAAAAAAGATAATTCTTCCTCTTCCAGTCTTCCATACAGTGAACTGTCACATTCACACACGGTTCACGGGTCCTGCTGGATCACATATCAGGACTCAGCCGGTAGTGAGACACTTGTGATTCGTGTGGGGAAGCTCTCTCTGACCATTCTGGCTGAGCTTGTCAGTCAGAGTAATTGCAATTGGTACCTTGGGTCAGTTATTTTACCAACTTCAGAAAGATGAGCTTTTGCATGAACATATTCTTAGCTCTCTGCAAAGGTACAGGTGAATTAAGCTTACGTCATGCACTGTGAAGGTAATATCTACTGTGTTTTCACAGTTTAACACACCACAGAACACATTCTTTCATCATTTGTCTGACATTTAAAACTCCAACCATCCAGAGGATATTGCAAATAGTATCAGACTGGAACAGGTCTGACACTATATGTTATAATCAGACAGTTCTTGTCACTAGATCAGTGCAATTTCTTTTTTACTATGACAATATTCCAGCGGTCTTCCTCGTAAGGGTAAAAAAGGTCATGTGATGCTGTCACTTGTCTCACAGCTGTTTTATTGAAGTTTGGTCATCTTACCTGAAGCGGTATGACAACACTGCCCCCTGCTGTATGACGCTAATATCTATTGCTCTCTACATGAATGACCCAGCTTCTTATCAGTTTTAAGTACTCTGTGTATCAGCTATAATAATTCATAAGCAAAGCCTGACACATGCATTCACCTTCATTCAGGTGCCATGAACAAAGATTTTTCCTCCCTTTCAGTAGTTGTCCAGCAAAAGTCAAACAAAGAAAAACTAAGAATAAGATGGGATGGAAGACTGATAAGACTGATGTTTCTTCATGCCTTAGACAGCAGAGCAGTCTTTGAAAGTTGAAGCTTTTTTCTACTTTTTGAAATGTCTTTGACTGACTATGGTTTTGTCACTAACAATAGGAGCCTATTTTGGCCACATCATTTATACTAAATGGTCTTCATCGTTTTCATGCTGCCCTCTAGTGGTCTGGCTGTGTGTTGCAATTAACCTTGTTTTTTCCTCTGTATGTCACATGACTCATAATCTAACAGAGTTTATATGAAGAAAAACAACAGGCCATGGGAAACATGTAGTTCCTGGACATACTTTCAAGGAATCAAGGAACTTAATTGTCATTCTAGCTCACATTTACATGTTAGTGATACAGAATCAGTACTGAGGTCCTGGTTTTTAAATCCTAAATAAATAGTAAGTACACAATAAGACAGTATCGCAAAAAAGTAAAAACGAAAAAAAAGTACTAAGAATAGGAAGAGCAATTTTAATTTAACATTAAGTAAAATATGCACATTGAATAGAAACAGAGAAAATAATAATAGTGCAGATCAAAATGTGACAGTAGTGTGAGACTACAGAGCATTGATTTTACCAGAAACTAGAAGTTGCTGTACTTTCTGGTCATTTTCTACACATGCAGGAGGTCTAACAACAGCAACTCTCTCTGTAAATTCCCACTGAAGACTTGACTCTGACTCCATGTTTGAGGACTCTGATACAACAGGGGTTCCTAAACTTTAGTAGCCTATAATGGCACAGGAACCCTTTTGTAAACCACAGAAAATGCTTCAAAAGAGATAAAGAAACATCAGCTTTTAGAGTGTATTGTCTTACTTTTATTCACTTTCCAATATGTTTTACAGTTGTTAAGCATTGGAAATTGTTAGCAAATGTATATTATATTATATTATATTATATTATATTATATTATATTATATTATAAATTCCATTTTTCCCTTCCCTCCAATTTTCTGAGGCCTCCCTGGCACCTCCTGTCAGCCCCCACTTTGAAAATTACTGTGATACAATTTTATTTTATTTTATTTTTTAATTTTATTGTTTATTTGATGTGGACATTACAGTAAGGTTGGACAAACCAGATGCATTGTCTGAGTATCTTAGCATAGGTGCTAAGTCACAACACAGGAAGATTTTGAAAATATAAAATAATTAAAATAGTGAGACAAAGTAGAGAAAGAGACAGTAGAGAAGAAAGAAAAAAAGCACAGTGTATCATCAGTTGTTACACATTAAATGTGTACATATGTCATAAAGCAATCATCCCATCAAAATTCTTTATGTGAGCAATGTTACTTTGATTTTAGCCATTGTTTGAGTCCTTTGTTAAAAGCATTACTGTCATTCTCTAGTTTTAGATTAGTGGGTGGAGACTTACAAAGTTTTGCCCCTCTAACTGAAAGAGCTGACTGACAGAATGACGTCTTGTGTCTTGGGACAAGACAATCAGCGCTCGCAGAGGATCATGTGACCGCTCTAAAAGAGCTCTG
Organism: Thalassoma bifasciatum; assembly: GCA_008086565.1. NCBI lineage: Eukaryota > Metazoa > Chordata > Actinopteri > Labriformes > Labridae > Thalassoma > Thalassoma bifasciatum. Next base: position 25,664 of record RPOG01005467.1, on the reverse strand, counting down.
TCATCTGGTTGCCAGTTCAGAAAACAGTGGTGACACAAGATTGTTTAAACATTTAATGAACAGTCCAAGAGTGCTAAAATTCATGAAATTTTAAAATGTAAAATTATTGTGTTTCCTTAAAATGAGGCAGCGATGCCATCTCACTGGTTTAGTTTTAATGCCTGTTTGTAAACAACAACACTTACCCAGATTCATAGGACCTAAATTTGGGTCAATAATGACCTCAGTGGGCGTAAAAGCACATAATAAAAAATACTACCTTACCTTTACCCAAAGAAAATCCTCAAGGCTGTCACTTTGCAGCACTCATACTAATATTCCTTCATTTATCTGGGGAAGAAAATTTACTTTAACCTCAATGTAATCACTAAAAGATAGATAACTGTAATTAAAGTTCATGTCATTACGCACCAGTTTGACAAAATCCGCTTTATAATTGGCAGTACAATGTTGACTTAGTGAAAGGCCTACAGTGAATGAGTTTTTCTTTTCTTCATTTAAGGCAGAATGGGAAAGGCTTTTCTTCAGCAGCTTCTGGCGTATATTTTCTCATAAGATACAGAAGACAGAGCTCTGAATCAAATCCATGCCATCTCACTGAGGCTTTTACATGTTTCCACACATCTGATGCTAACAAAGCACACTCCAGGTTTAAAGCTTTGAAGGGAAACTCGCCTTTAATCCCTTACTTCCACTGAGATAACCTTTCACATTATGTAATGATTGTTTTTTCATGTTAGATATAGCCACGGGAAGAAATCTAAGGATTTACCTTTACTTACAAATTGAGTCATGATTTAGTATGAAAATCAGCTCAAGGTTATAAATAAATGAACCACCCACCCAGAAAAGCCCTGTAAGGATTTCTATCTAACTCTAATCAACTTGTCCTCCACAAATTCAGGCTATTGTTTGGATATTTGCCTTAATTTAGACTTCAGGTGCGGATTTGTCTCCGGGGTGGTAATTAAAACTCTGCTCAGACATAATGAAAAGATTTGTACTGGAATGACGGAGGCCATCGCCGACAATTTTACTTTAAGGTCATGTCCAACTCCAGCTGGTCATTAGTGAATGCAAAACACTGCACATTGGCAGCTTCAAGGTTGAATTGATGTTTACCCCCTCTATTAGCCACCCAGCTAGTTAGCAAGGCAAATTGAAGGGATGAGAACATTAAGTGAGTTTTCATTTGACTCGAATGCATAATGCTGAGACGCAGATGAAAAGGCTGCATCAGTGCAAAGATGGAGCCTTTGCAATCAGCACACAGCTTTAGCACTCAAGTCAGAGAACTTTTTTTCCCCCTCTGCTTTGACCCTTTTTGACCCTCACGATCACCTCATTGCATTTAGGTCTTTTCCTCATCATGCATGGCAGTGCAATTGCACACACAGGACTCACTTTGAGCATAATGACTCCCTGAGCTGAATTCCCTTAAATTGAATTCCACTGAATAATCACCCCACAATATAATGAGCCATTACCCATTTGCTGGAATTGTCTCATTTGTCTTTTCGAATGCCTATTAATTTGCTCATAATGTATTATCTTTTACCATCAGTTTTAATAATCAGGCATGTGTCCCTGAACATGGTCCTTAAACAGGAGTTATTATTTGGCAGTCTTTTCCTTTTTTTTGAGAACACACCCTCACTTCTTGGATGGTTTTGGTATCTAATGCAACTCCACTGTTGTGAAGTGATGTTAACAACTATCACCTGTAAGCTGTCTAGATCTTAGTCAGAGTGAGACATAAAATACAAATAGCAAAAATGTTTTACCAACAAACAAAAGTAAGATCTTTGACCTTTTTCTACAAATATGATGCCACAGACTGAAGTATGCCAGTATCTGAGGGAAAAGACTGATATCCAATGAATTAAAGTTCTTGCCGAAAGCTTCCCATGCGCTACTTGAAATTGAATGAAATACTATTTTTGCACAAGAAATCATGCAGTGAACTGTCTAACCCGCTGGTAACATTTTCTCTAGATTTACACAGACACATTGATTTGATATGGTTCATGTATGAATACACAACTATTCTCCTGCACAGTCACACTAGTTGTCAGTTTAACGTAACCAGTTACTATGGAGGGGAGCCATAGTAACCAGAGAGAAGATAAAATGATAATTAACATTCCATGCTTATATATCCCACTGGTGTCTGTATTGTTGTTTATGCTACCAAATGCCAGGAAAGTTAGTCACATACATTTCCTTACTGATATTCTCTAATTTCTCCACCAATCTGCACTGATAAAAAATTTCTGGGAGATCTACTTAAGAAAATTAGGCATTTTTTGCATAATTTATTCATGCTGCTGAATCAAGATGGCTTTTTGTCTAAACCATTTTATTTTATTTTAGTTTAGTTTTTAGAATAAAAGCCAAGTAAAGTGAACTTAATTTTGTTGATTAAGCAAAGTTAGACTTTGTATGAATGATTTTATCTTTTGATGTTTTAAATACAGTTTTGAATAATATCAGCTTTTTTGCTCATTGACATGAAGCATGAGGAGCTGTAGGTCTACACTGTTGGGCGCAACCCATCTACCCCATGTAGCATAGACAGCAGGTCTACTCCATACAGTGTGGGCAGCAGGTCCACACTGTAGTGCGTAGGCAGCCAATCAGCACAGTAGAGCACAGAAAGTTGGTCCATACTGTTAAGCGAAGGCAGCCAGTCCAAACTGGCATGAATAGCCAGCATAAACAACTTGTGCCACCCGTGTGATTCATCCATGTACAGCAGACTCTCGTGTCCACTGTGTGCCCTCCTCACACATGGCACCAAGGTATGGTGAGGAATTAAGTTCAGTTTCCAGTTCCAGAAATACCAAATGAAACACTAAAGAAACAAGATCATCTCTTGTTGTGTGGATGAACTCAAAAAGATTGCCTCCCATTACTTAGATGATTCATGTTCTGAAAAAAAAAATCACACTGTCTTGTATTTTGAACAAATATTTTTGACTTCAATACTAGATAAATTTACGTGAAGACATTAACCTGAATTTTTATTGTTAATTTTAAGGATTCAATTAAGTTAAATTTACTTCTCCCCAGATTTACTTTTTAGTGTGAGCTTACCCTGATTTCTGCTGCACCGTTTTGGGATCTCTTCATAAAAATAACCTTTTTTTTTTTTTTTTTGCTTCACTTCCATATTTCAGGGATATGTAACAAAGTTAGTGCGAGGACAGGGCCTTTAAAAGTCAGAGCTCGAGGGGCTGGTGATGTGATCAGACATGAGGTATTTTTACTGCGTCTGCGAATCAAGAGGATCCATTTATTTCTGACTTATTCCTTTGGAAGACAAAGGCCTCATTTGCAGCAAGGCCACTTCAAAAGAGTAAAGTTAAATTACTTTCCAATAATATACATGAGGAAATGTGCAGTTTTCTGTTAGCTGGAGTGCTTTTTTGACCATCTGGATCATCTTCAGCCAGCGTTCAGCAAAACAGAACAAGACTGATGGGAACACTTCTGCACCACTTCAGTTTATCCATATATTAAATGGTATATGAGCCAAGTGGCTCAGTGTGCTCGGGGTCTTTCATGTGGAGGTTCAGACGCTGTTACATGTCATATCTTTCCTGATTATTTAAGTACACTTACACATCTTTTTAGCCTTAACTTTGAAGCTGTGTATTTTATTTTCAAGGAGCTCATATCCTGAAGAGAGCTTTGAGTCTGTGCATTTATTTTTCTATGACGCACATTTTTTAATCCTTTCATTTGATTCATTGTACTCTTAAGGAATCAAATCAAATGCTTTTCTGAAGCAACAATTAGCAAAGTGCCATGTGGATTTTTGGTGTCCTTAGATTTCCTTAACCCTCTATGGTGCAATGCAACGTGCCAATTTTTGTTACCTTTTAGATTCACACAAGTTATAATGCAATAATTTTAAAAAGAGGAGGGACCATAAGGAACCCAAATAAGTGTTTGAATTTGTCACAAATCTCTCTCTCGTAGCAACTTTGAATTCCGTGTTGAATCCCTTACCTGCAGACTTTTTCCACAAGAACCACCTCAGCAATTTTGCTTCTACAAAACTGAAAAAATATCTGCTTAAAAATAAAAAAACCAAAAACCTGGGGGGGGAGTTGTGCCCTGTTATTTTTTTGTTTTGTTTTGTCTTTTCTTTAATTTATTTTCTTCAGTCTGGAAAAAAAATATATCTACACTATTAAGTAGGTGAAGCTACATTTCTAACAATTTATTGTACTTTATTTGCTAATTAATTAGTGTAAACATATAAATGCAAATGTTGCCTTGAGATAACTGTACCATTACAGATCCATGTTTGCATACATGTTTGTATTGTCTATTTAGGTATAAATACTATTTTACTATACTGTTTGAAAGCACACTAATCATCATAATCTTCTTTGTACCTTTTAACCTTGATAAATTAAATGGTAGCTATAGTAAAGGCAGAATAGGCAGTTTCTATGCACTGCAGACTCTTTTTTTACTTTTACATTGATCCCTGTGAGCTGTCTTTGTAGAGCACATACTTTAGTCTCCCACACATTTGCTTTACTTACAGAATAAAGGTTACACTATTCTATGGCCCCGCAAGGTAGATGATGATTGAAATAGCACTATTCAAGTTTGCAGTTCACCTGTGCTTCACTGCTGAGAAGAAGTGCTTCATGATGTCCCATCAGCAGTGAGCCAAAGATGACAGTAAAATACATGATATTATTGCATGAGAGAAAATTAAAGGGAGACTCAGAATTCAAATACCAACCATCAAACGATGCAATTTGACAACTATAACTATATTTTGTTTGGTAAAATTGCTCATGTAAAGTCAAATGAAATGTGCTGAGATGAGTTGACACATTTATTTCAATGAGGTGTTATGCAACTGTACAGTGTTGCTGCAGGCAAAATTCAGATGATTTTATATAAAAAAAGTTATTTTTCAATGTTTTAAATTTGTGGTATCCTGTTTAGGCTATCAACTATTTTCCCTGTGATTTTTGAATAAGTTGTGTAAAAATTTGCAACAACAGCTCTTCTTTTCATTTCTTACCATCATGGTACAGTGTTGCCTGAAGGAAACACACACACACACACACACACACACATACACTCACTCTCTTCACCACCAGCCACATTCTCTAATGGCGCTATTCCACTATACAGTTCCAGCCCTACTCCACTCGGCTTTACATGGTTTGGTTACCTTTTCCACTAGCCCGACTACAGACTCACGGTGGGCGTGGATCTTATAACACAGCTGCGCAAAAGTGCTGCGCAGAAGTGTGTGCATGTCATCTATAACGCGTCACAAACATAATTTTGTATTAACATATGTGCCACCGTGGTCTTTAAAGGAAAAAAAAGCTTTCAAAAGATTTCATTAAAGTAATACAGCGGCTCAATGTCGGGCGTCATGACAACAGAGGTAAACAACAGCCATGTGCTGCTGCACGGAGGAAAACGAAGGAGCTGCTTCCTGACATCAACTCTTCCCTGGATCCAGTGAGATCACTTTAATTTTTGATTTTTGGGCCTGGTATACCAGAGATTTTTTGTTGATCAATCATTCTTCTTTGAATTGTTTTTCCTTTTTGGTTCCCTGTGGATTAATGGACTGATTGGTGCTTAAAGACTCTCATGACAGACAGGTCGCTTCTGCGCTGACGAACTTTGATTTAATTTAAAAGACTATTTAAACTGAACTATCTTTGCTGTTAACTTCTTTTTCGTTTAAAAAGGACTTTTAACTTATTTAGGAATCATGAAGGAGCATTTGAAGGTGGTATTTTGTGTTCATTCAGTCTGGTTCTGTGCCGTAGGGTTTAAATGTCATTAAAAACACGTCGCTGACTTATTAGTTTGCCTCTTGTAAGTGATTTGTGCAGAGTCAGAAGCTGCGGAGACGACATTCTCTGACCAATGAGTGGCCGGCAGTCTGTTGACATCACCTTTTAGTATGAGCTTTACTCGCTTAGAATTGTGTATCAACACACCCTTGAGATCCTGACGCCTTGAGAACTCGTGTCTCAAACTTTTTTGGCCTGTTGCCCCCCCTGCCATAAAACCAGTGCATCCCCTAGAGGTCACGCCCCCAGTTTGAAAACCACTGCCGTAGAAAAAAACAACAAAAAAAATCTTTGTATTGTGTTTGTTTTATCTATTTTGTGACTGTGAATACCCCACAAAGTTTTTTTTTTTTTTTCCCCAGCTGACATCATAATGCATACCATGTATGAATACCATGAAACCATAATGCATAAAATTAGCTAAGCCAGTCACAGAAGTTTTAATCCACAAATGGTTTAATTGTTAAGGGTTATGAAAGCATAACCCAGACTAACCTGTATCGAAAGACTCCTACCACAAACTTCTTTAAATGAAAAAAAAAAGAAAAAAATCAGCAGTAAAACATTTGGAAATGAGCCCAGTGCTGTCTGATGAGAGAAAGAACCACAGAGAGGCAGAAAAACCAGCCAAGAAGACATATAGTCGAGAGACAGGTTCATAAGTTCATCAGCTCCTATGCAGCTCTTCCTTCTCTTTTCCAGCTGACAGCATTCATCTCCAGAACAAATGATGATTCTTACATAAAGCAGCATCATTAGATACTGATTGGCAGGCAGATTTATTTATGGATAAACTCCTCCAGCAGCCATGAAGCTCGTAATTCATTTGAAATATCAATATATGGAAGCTTTGTGCACTTGTTGAAGAAATACTAATTCAGAGTCTTCAAGAAAAAGGCTGTAAGGTCACACATGAAGATGATTGGATTCTGTACATTGAAAACCGTACATACTAAAAAGAATAACTCAGTCTCACTCTGAAGCACAAAGCTCCTATTGTGTATCAGAGGATGTGTAAAGTGAGCAGGCCTCAGCTTTTGAATGCGAACAAAAGGATGAAAAAAGAAATGCCATCGCAATGACCATAAACTGGAGTGGTTTCGTCAAGATGTAATGATTAATTGGAACTGCGCTCCCAAGGTCTCTGATCACTCTCAGAAGGAGTAAGATTTATTTTTAGTCGACTCTACAGATTCCTCATCTATTCACTGCATCTCTTCAATCATTCTGTCTATCTTGTAAAGTGGTTAAACATATCCATTCACATCGGTGTGTAAGAGAACGTGACTCTCTGGAATCTGAGCCGTGATTATGCCTCTCAGTGATGCGCTTTAACTGTCATGCTGTGTTGCAAGTGTTGCATTGGCAAGTTCCCATGGTGAGCGCCGAGCCTCCGCCATTAATTGGTTTCTGAGATAAGGAGCTTCTTTCATATCCTACATGACTCAATCCCTGATCTTGTTGGGAAGCTTTAGGAAGCTGGAGAAGGTGTCGGATTATGGCCAAAGGACTTCCATCTGGAGATAGCTGCTAGCTTGGAAAGGCACGCTTTCTCACCATTAGTGGGCTTAAATCAGATTATATCCTGACTTTACTGTGTCAGTCAAATGAAACACAGTTTGGCTTTGAGGTTGTGGTGCCTTTTAATTCAGAGCACTTGAGCCCTCTTCCACTCAAGCTTTATAATGAGGCCTGTTGAGTGGGCTGAGATTATTATCTCATCAGATGATGAGATGTTTTTGCTGTCAGGTAAGGACAATTACAGCAGGCTTTTGAAGTGCTGCTACCTTTTCTGTAGTGGTTGGGTCTCTCTTGTTCAATGAAGTATGAACTGTTGCTTTTCCAGCTCCTACTTGGTTTATATTTTTGGACAGCGTACTTCCAGGACTGAGCTGTTGAAGACTGAAATCTGTCACCTCTCATTGCATTAGTAAAACTCTGGTAGCTTTGGGGGCTCTTTAATACATGAGTCATTTACTGGTGATTCACTACCATTTTTTAACCTTTTAACATAAATGAAATGCAAACACAACTTAGGTCTCATGGCACTGAAAGTTTCACTGACAGTTAACTTGTTCTTTTAAAAAATTGAAAACTAAACCATGAATCTGACTCATCTTCAAGTACAACCCCAACTCCAATGAAGTTCGGATGTTGTGCTAAATGTATGTAAATATATTCATCAACAAATCTTCAATGTGGTACACTATGAGGACAATAATTTATTCTGCCAACTGACAAAATGTTTTTTTTTTTTTTCTCTGCGGATGTTCACTGTGAATTCAATACCTGCAACTGGTTCCTAAAAAAAGGTGTGACAAGGACATGTTTTCCACCGACCCACTAACATAGTTATATTTACAAATGCAGGTCTTGACTGATGGCAGGTCAGTCTAGCAGTTGCACTCCGTTACTACGAAGCTGCGCTGTTGTAACAGGAGCAGATTGTGGTGTGGCATTATCTTGCTGAAATAAACATGGCTGTCCGTGAAATAAACGTGTCTTGGATGGCAGCATATTTTAGCAGAAAAGTTGTTTTTTTTTTACTAAACAAAGAAATAAAATTCTCTGCTATCATAAATCAAGACAAAATGATCATCAAATTATTTGTCATATATGTTGCTCTAAAACCTATATGTACCTTTCAGCTTTAACGCTGCCTTTGCAGGTGTGACAGTTACCCATGATGCCATGGGCACTAACACATCTCATACAATCACAGATACAGGCTTTTGAACTTTGTGCAGAGAACAATCCAGATTGTCCTTTTCCTCAGAGGACACCACGTCCATGATTTCCAAAAACAATTTGAAATGTAGACTCATCAGACTTCAGCAGACTTCCACTTTGCCTCTGCCCATTTTAAACGAGCTCAGGCCCAGAGAAGGCGGCATTTCTCTCTGTTGATAACTGGCTTTTTCCCAGCATGGTAGAGTTTAAACTGTCACTTGTAGATGTGATGATGAACTGTGTTAACTGACAATGTTTTTTTCTGAAGTGTTCCCGAGCTCATGCGGTAAGATCCTTTACAAAATGTCGATTTTCAATGCAGCTCCGCCTGAGGGGTCAAAGGTCACGGGCATTCAATGTTGGTTTCAGCCTTTCTTCTTGCAACGATTTCTTCAGATTCTCTGAATCTTTTGTTGGTATTACAGACTGTAGATGATGGTATCTATCAAGCCCTTGTAGCTGTTTGTTGAGAAACATCAGTTGTAGACAAAGTGGTGACCCTGGCCCCATTTTTGCTTACAGACTGAGCCTTTCAGGGATGCTCCTTTTATACTCAATCATGACACTCACCTGTTTCTAATGAACCTGTGCACCTGTGGAATGATCCAAATAGCTGTTTTTTCAGCACTGATCAACTTTCCCAGTATTTTGTTGCCCTTGTACCAGATTTTTTTAAACATGTTGCAGGCATCAAATTCAAAATGAGTGACTATTTGCAAAAAACAAAAAACAAACAAACCATAAAGTGTATCAGTTTGAACATTAAATTGTCTTTGTAGTGAATTCAGATGAATAAAGGTTAAAAAAATATTTGCAAGTCATTGTATTCTGTTTTTATTCACACGTCACAACTTAATTGGATTTAAAGTTGTATAAAACCACCTCTGGAAAAAAGGGAAGGAACAAAGATAGAGAAAAATGAAGGTATTTAGTTTATCAGCTGTGAAATTGTGGACTGATGCCTGTGAACCCTGACTGGCAACACTGCTGCTAAAAATAGATGCACTTACCCAGTAAGGCTCTGTCAGCAGAGTTGTCCATAAGCATTTCATGGATTCTGTCATCTTTCTGTCTGACTGATGACAACTAAACATATGCAACAGTTTTTACATCCTGGTTAGATTTTGAAGCCCATCACACACAAGCACCATGTTGGTTATTCTGGACTAAACCCAGCATTGTTCCAACTGGATAATGCAAAGAAGCCTGAGAGCTATTCAGCTAAAACTATACACACCCAAAATTTATTTTTTCATAACAGGTTGTAAACATCAATGTTGAGAAAATTACTTTGAAAAGTAACTTATTATTGTTTCTTGTTACTTTTCCCCAAGAAAGTAGTTGAAATACTAACTAAATTACTCCTTCATAAATGTAATTAATTACCAGGGAAAGTGCTTATTGGGTTACTTTTTTTATTTTTTAAAACCAATAAATATGTAAAATAATTTGAATTTTTGAGCTGGTTTTATCCTGAGGCATGTAGTGTTTGCTGCCACATATTTGCTCTGTGCAAAAAGTCCCAGTATCTCACAAATGATACTGACCTGATCCCAGAAATAGCTGGTCTTAAAAAACATCCCTCTGCAAACATATCTCTTTCTTTTTCTGTCCTCAACAGAGCTATTTCTCTGCAGTTTCCTCTGTTAATTGTTAACAAACTTACCATTTGCTCTTGCAGCTCCGCCACTGAGCTAAGAAGACTCTCAGGTGAAAAACAACAGCTTTTTTGATGAACAAACAAACATTTTGGGTCACTATAAAGTTAAGTCTCTGATAGGAGAACATTTCCTTTTTTAACTTCCCAACATCCTCTCAACTTGCTGTCTTTAGGTTTTGGCCCAAAAGTATGAACTTAAGAATTTTGTTATCAACACTTTTTATCATTTATTGTGACCTTAAACTTCAAAATAGTTCTCTCTGTTGCACTCTGTAGATAAGTTAAAACACCTTTGTTTTGTTTGTCATTTGTTTGTCTCCTCATGAAGCTGTAAATGTAAACTCACACAGAAATACAATATTATAACACAGATCCTCGAAACACTAAGATATAACAGACTGTGCAGCCCACAGTTTTTGCTCCAGCCCATTTTTTTTGGGCATTTTTATTTAGTCAATTTGCTGAAATCAGCGAACACTTATAAACAAACACATATATAAGCACATTAAAAGCCCATTTCAGGGAAAGAGGCTTATTCAGAGGATTTCATCAGTCCAAAAGCTCTTCTCACAGCTCTGCTGCAGAACTTCTTAAACCTTCTCCATCGGCTCCTTGTTTCTGTTTTTAGAGCCAGTTCTTTGGGTGACCCATCAAGTGGATCATCAGGTAGACAATCAGGTTGGCAATCAGGAAGACAGTTCGGTGGACAATCAGGTGGACAGTTCGGTTGACAATCAGGTGGAAAATCAGGTAGACAGTTCGGTGGAAAATCAGGTGGAAAATCAGGTAGACAGTTCGGTGGAAAATCAGGTGGAAAATCAGGTGGACAGTTCGGTAGACAGTTCGGTGGAAAATCAGGTAGACAGTTCGGTGGAAAATCAGGTGGAAAATCAGGTGGACAGTTCGGTAGACAATCAGGTAGACAGTTCGGTGGACAGTTCGGTGGACAATTCGGTAGACAATCAGGTAGACAGTTCGATGGACAATTCGGTGGAAAATCAGGTAGACAGTTCGGTGGACAATTCGGTGGAAAACCAGGTGGACAGTTCGGTGGAAAATCAGGTGGACAGTTCGGTGGAAAACCAGGTGGACAGTTCGGTGGACAGGCAGTGTCTGAGCTCAGCTCCTGCTCAGCTGGAGCTCCATGGTCTGAGTCTCCTGCAGCAGCTTCAGGACCAACAGAAACGTTGTTGTTGACTGTTTCTGCTGTTGGTGTGCTGTCTGGCTCCTCCTCCCTCATGAAGTGCCTCATCTTCTTGAAGGAGTCGAAACCATAGCCACTGCTCCTCTGCTCCTCCAGGTGGACCATGGAGACAAAGGGGTGCTCCAGAGCCTCTTCAGGGCTGATCCTCATCTGGGGGTCTGGGTGTAATAGACCCATGAGGAGGCCCACAAAGGCTCTGCGGTCTGCTATTGGGACACACCCCTCCATCTCCGGTGTGACCAGCAGCAGGTCTCTCAGAGAGTTGACAATCCTGGGAGAGAGCTGAGGCCTGGAACCAGAGTCCTGGAAGTACTCGGTCGGTGTTTTTAGCCACCACCTGGGACTATCAAAGTGCTGGTCTTCTTTGAAGTAGTCCCTGGTGTGGATCCCAGC